>JAJOZX010003269.1:177500-317500 GCA_023014485.1 Bathynomus jamesi
AGCTCAAATCAAAGTTGTTAATTAAATTTTGCTCAATGTATCACTATCATATGCGTAGAATAGCTTTTCTAAAATATAACAGAATAATACTCACATGTGAACAGTAACAAAAAAAATATCAGTAGATAATCACTAAATCTATCCCCTCACTGCAAGCCGAGGTGGTAAAATAGCTTCATAAATCATGAGTCACTTCAAATTTTCACAAAACGTTTTAGAATGTTCGGAAACGTTACATTCTAGCCTCTGAGAAAGGTGGCTCAGAAAATGGCCTTATGCGCGCCAGAAAACCGTCAAAATATTTCATATACCAAACTGTATGATAATTACAATTAAGTGGAATGGCACACCTTTTATTTGAGTATTTAAATATTATTATTATTATATGAATTACATTATATGTGTTTATATGAATTAGTTAGAACAATGCTCTATGAGAGATAACGTGAGCAGCCATGATAGAAAACGTGAGAAGACATATTCTGGGGTAACTACAATAGTAAAATAATCAACAATTTAATATTAATCAACTGCAAAATGATGTAGGTTAGGGTTATCAGAATTAAATATTTTCTTCAGAATTGTGCTCTATACACCAAAATATGCCATTTGAACACCCCTCTCCATTAATTTTAAAAAAATGCATAGTATGACCCGCCCTATAATACTATACGAATGGATTGAAATATATACGCCCCTCCCCCCTGAAATTAGGTAAGTGAAATTTAAATGAATTTAGGTTATATTTTCTAGATCTATTCCGTAATACAAATATTAGAATAAAACAAAATTTGTGTATGAGTTAACGATATTTATTCCAATTTTATTTTGTGTGGTTTCGGTATCAATATATTAATCCGAAACGATGAATCTAGTTGGCAGAAAGTTATTTGTAAGGCCTTCTGCGAAGATATTGGCGTACCCAATCTCTGCTGTATTTTTTATCCCTTACACATCTTCGTATAGTTCTATTAGAATAGGTGGCATTCGGGTAACTATTAACCCTTTCATGCCTGTTATTTATTTTAAAGTTTTTCCCATTTAAACCAAAATAATTATTCGTATTTCAAGGCTCGTTTATCAAGCTCATGTTGCGTTAAAGAAATCTTTGATATTTGCCAGACACTACATTTCTTATATACATATTATATACACGTTTTTTTTATTACTATACATATATATATATATATATATATATATATATATATATATATATATATATATAGTGGGTCTCTTATTTTCGAAGTGTTGATTTTTTTAGGTTGCGCCCCCTCAACCAGTTCCATTGGTTGAAAAAACATCACATATAAAATTTTTTTGGATTGAACAATTTTTAGAGGTCGCCCCCGCTTATTAAAGTTCATAAAATATAGCTATTATTTATGCAATTAATATTTGAAATTACTAGCAGTTGTCAAGTATACTAAACATATGTTTTTAATTAATTAATCATCATATTTATGATGAATTCAATTAAATGAATATATTAGAGATAATTGTCAAGTTTGTAGCTGAAAATATTGCTTGATAAGACAAGATCAACCTGTTTAAACATGTTTCATCAAGAATGCTCCAGATTATGTTGCAATTGTTTATTTGTCATCATTCAGTGTTCTGCTGTCATAAGTAAAAGGTGTGTAACTGTGTATCACTATACTTCTTTTTTGCTATTATCAGATAATAAACTATGTTATTTATATTTTTCACAATTATTTATACTGATTTTGTTATTAGTGTTTGAAAAAAATTTAATGAATTTAATGAAAAAATTAGAATTTATGCTCTTATACACATATTATGAAGTTTTAAACAATGTTGCTATTTGTCACAAAGAATTTAATTTAGTTCAATGGAAATTTTACCTGACATGTGTTTCATGATCTGTGTTTCTATCAGTGGCGTCACTAGAGGGGTGCGGGGGGTTTTTGTGCAGTGTTTGAGCAGAAATTTATTATTTTTTATAAAAATATCCCTGTAGTTAGTTATAACAACAAAAACATTTTTCGTAAGCCCAGCTTACATGTATCAATATACCTACAAGGCTAAAACTCTATGCTAATTTACTTTTTGAACCTTCTAATGCGCTCCGGTCAGAGCTGTCATTATTACCCAATTACAATGACGCTTCGAATCACGTGGTTTCGTCTGCACGCTCTACAAGCACGCGCTGTTGTTTTCGTTGCTGCTGGTGTTTTTATAGTCGCTGATTTTGTCAAATTTTCTGTTGTTTTAGCTACAATATTGTGGTAATTAGTATTTGTGAACCTATATCAATAACTTTTTTGAGAATGAAGTAGTAATTAAAGGAAAAGAAGGAGAAAAATAAAAAAAGGCTTCCGCTCAGTTGTTGCAGCCTCTGTCTTTATGATGTTGCAGCCTCAAATTTATGAGTATATTTCCATATGCATTTGTCTACAACTTCTACATTATTTGGGCCGTTATTGATTATGCAAACCTAATCCATTAATGTATCTCATGTAACGGTAAAGTTTAACGTTAAAATGAACATAATTTTGATGTAGTTCTTAAACGTTTTTACTTCGAATTCTATTGTTTTCTTACCGAATTTTCACTTTAACCACATGAAACTATGTAAATGTAAATACATTTAGGCTGTGCGTATGATATTGTAATTTAAAGGAGTAATTTTAATTTTGCTAGTTGTTTATGTCACTACTATTGCCATTACATTCAGTGATATACGGGAATTACGATTTACGAGTAACATTAGTACAAAAAACATTACTAAGGATTCTGTATGGTCTGGTACGGGAGGAGGTCCATGGGGGGGGGGTGACACCATGAGTTACCGCACTGGGTGACACCAACCCTAGTGACGCCACTGTTTCTATTTCCAATAAAATAGCAAAATATAAATTTCTACTACAAAAATATTTATTCCTTGTTTCTTAGATTAAAAAATAATAGGAATAATAATTGAGAAAAATACGTTAGATTTATAAAATAGACCAAATTAACTTTGTATGTCTACCAAATTTTTTTTTTTTTGTAATTTAAAAAAGTCAAAACAGTGATTTAGCCCTGCTCTACAAAACCATAACACTACATTAATATTTTGTTTTCTTATTTTGCAGATGAATACAAGAAGACCATTCTATTTGCTCGGATCTACAGTAGATGATATTAAAGGCTCAAAGCTGCCCCCATATAGGCAAGCTTTTGGTTATTTTATGCACCTCCACAGAGAGAAAAACATGACAATCCGCGATGCTCTGCGTCAATCTATTCGAGCCACAATAGTTATCTGGGATAAGGCCAATATTCCTACTCAGCAGGAACCTCGTGCCATGAAGAAGTTAGAGAATTTCTTTAACGAATGGACTTGCTTAAAGAAGCATGCTTCCAGAACAAGCCAGAGCCATAAAACCAAGGAGGCTGATTTTGTAGAGCGATTGGAAGATCTCTTTGACATCGCCCATGGAGACGCTGAGAAGCTGATCAAGAATCGTGAGGACTGGGAGTTCCTTCAACTGCAAAGACAAAAAGGTCGTCCTGGCTCAATCGGTGGTGTGGACACTGTACATCTTCACCGCACAAAAAATGCAGTCAAACGGTTGGAAGCTGAGGCAGAGAGAAAAAGAAAGTCAGAATCTTTGATGGAGGCGTCTACTAGTCAAGTTGTACTGGCTTCTTCCACATCTTCCAGCAACACTGATGAAAGTGAGAATGAGGAGGAGGAGCCCAAAGGAGCTTGTGCTTTACCAAAATCTAAGAAAAAACGAGGCATGAAAAACATCATGACTATTCAGATGTCTGCTGCCCTGGATCGTACACAAATTTCCTCTAGAAAGGCAACATTTATCCTCGCAGAGGCAGCTAAAAGCTTTGGTTTGGACGCTTCAGATTACAACATAAACCAACATTCTATCCATCGCCTTCGAAATAAGAACCGAGCTCGTCATGCTAAAGAACTTAAGGAGCATTTCCATGGAGAATGTTCTATGACAGTCCACTGGGATGGCAAGATGATGGAGGACCTCACCTCGCACAAGCACATTGATCGTCTCCCAGTACTTGTGTCAGGACCTGGTGTTGAACAGCTGCTTGGTGTCCCCAAAATCCCAAACTCAACTGGAGAAGCACAAGCTGAAGCCGTCTTTAACTGCCTGAATGAATGGGGAATTACAGAGAGAGTAAAAGCAATTTGTTTCGATACAACAGCTTCAAACACGGGTCAATATAGTGGAGCCTGTGCTCTCATCGAAGCAAAATTGGGACATGATGTTTTGTACTTGCCTTGTAGACACCATGTTTTAGATTTATTGTTGGGAGCTGCATTTGAAGCAACATTGGGATCTACATCAACTGGTCCAGAGATATTGATCTTTAAGCGTTTTCGTGACAATTGGACTTCTGTTGATCAAAGCCAGTTCCAAACAGGTGAGACAGACACGATTACTAAAGAAGCAATTATCCAGTCTAAAACTGAACTAATTCAGTTTGCTAGATCCCAGGCACCTATGCTACGGGATGACTATCAAGAACTTTTGGATCTGTCCATCATCTTTCTTGGAGGTGTCCCCAATAAAGGCATCAAGTTTCGTGCACCAGGTGCCATGCATCGAGCTCGCTGGATGTCCAAAGCGCTCTATTCTATCAAGATGTGGCTTTTTCGAAACCAGTTCAAGATGACTAAGACTGAAGAACGAGGAATTCGAGATCTTTCCCTTTTTTCTGTTCTCATCTATATGAAGGCTTGGACAACATCCTCACTCCCTATTGAAACCCCATTTAATGACTGGCTCCTTATGAGGTCATTGATTAATTATCCTAACAAAAAGATTTCTGATGCAACTAAAAAAAAGCTCTCTAACCACTTATGGTACCTGTCTGAAGAAGCAGTTGGTCTTGCTTTCTTTGATGAGCGAATTACTACAGATGTAAAGAAACGCATGGTAAAGGCATTAGAAGATGAGTCCACTGATAGACCACCCAAGCGTCCTCGGATTCCTGAATCGACCTTCTGCTCTGGTGAAGGACTACACCAACTTGTTACAAGAAATACTAGAGAATTCTTTACTAAGCTGAATTTGCCAGAAGGATTTCTGAACAAGGCACCCAGCACTTGGACATCCAACTGTGAATATTTAAGGGCCAGAGCTATTGTTGCAGCTCTATCTGTTGTAAATGACCGGGCAGAACGTGCAGTAGCTTTAGTTCAAGAGCTGAATAAGAAATTGACAGTGGGGGAAGAGCAGCTCCAGTTCCTGCTCCAAATTGTTGCAAAACACCGCCAGAGTCACCCAGTTCCATCAAAAACTGTTCTTCTCAAAAAATAACCATCAATGAGGTCGCACCTTAAAATACACCATATTGTATAATCATTGTATATTAAATAAATGTTGTATAAGGAAATAATGCTAATTAAAGTAATTAAAGTATGTAAATAGCACTGGCATTTTGAATTTATCTCTATATAATAAACTAATGGTTTTTTTTTGTAGCAATGCTTCATTGCTGATTGTATATAAAAAAAGAGCCAGGAAGGATTTTGGATAGGAGAAAAAGGATTGGGATAAAGAAGGATTGAGGACCAAAGGATGGATTATAACAACATCAAGGATAGGTTAGAAAAGGATCAATGATAAATAAGAAGGCCTATACTTATAAAAACGAATCAAACTAAAAAAAGAAGGAAGGAATTATGTGTATAATGAGCATAATCATATGTCAGGAGCTATTATGCCATGGTCACCATTTTTATTAGCCGGGGGCGACCCCTAAATATGAGCCAATTTGTGTCAAACTTTCAAGTTTTAGTTTTTATGCTAAATGGAACTATTTTAGGGGGCGCAGATAAAATAATTCAACATTTCAATTTTTGACTACCCAATAAGAGACACCCTAATATATATATATATATATATATATATATATATATTTAGCAGAAGTCTGTGCTCCAGAAATGCATCTTCTGCACGAACGCTTCCAGAAAGATAAACTAATGCCACCCGCGAAACCGGACACGACGGAACGCTGGTGGAACGCGCCGGAACGCCGCATAAAATGAACCATGAAATTTTTTCATACTCAACATCTCGTCTGGGAAAGTTTGTTTGTTTGTTTGTTTTTCTCTCGTAAAGGAAGGCGAGGAGGATTATTTTTTCTTTGTTTAAATATCGCTCATGAAAGACCATGAAAGAAACCTCATAAAGGAAGGTAGGGACCCTCATGAAGGATGGTGAGGAGGAAATTTTAAATTGATCCAATTTCTGTCTCCCCAAATGCCATCATAATACTTGGACATTTCGGGAAATACCACAAATCTGTGTTTCCTCCGTGGGCCTGTTTCATGCCCACGTGTATAGCCTTTATTTTGATTCCATGATGTTTGAGAACGGTGAGGAAAGGAATTTCCGGTCGGTCTCTACATATATAGAGGGTGGGCCAAAAAAAAACATTACCTTCATTTTGAACAATATAATTTTACATTTATCAAATGTTATTTGAACAATGAATATATGGATAGAATTTCATAGTCTATCTCGTGGTGAAGTTGGATTTTTGCTAACTGTAACCATTATTTTCTAATTCGCTCGTTCCATACAGTTACGTAATTGAGTCCAAGATTATGCGGAATGTGACCTCCTCCATTATCAATGCACGCTTGCAACCTTGCTCGCCATTGATCTACTGCAGCATTTATGAATCGTTGTGATATCTTTTTGTGGCTTGCAGTAATACTTTCCTTCAGATCTTCGACGGAATTGATCTCCTTTCCTTTATAAACCATTCTTGTAGAGCACCCCAGAGAGCGTAATCGCATGGGTTATTAGGCGGCCAAAATTCTGGTTCAATATAATCCGAAACATTTTGGTCGAGATACTCCCGCGTTGTGCGAGCTGTATGGCTTGTGGCACCATCTTGCTGGATCACAAAGTTGTTTCTCGACTTCTCCCTTATCGACCTCAGTACCGCATCAAGCAGTTTTTCTTGGTAATAAGCAGCAGTGATTTTGGCATTTTGATCAACAAAAACAATCTTTGACTTCCTTAACTTTGAAATGTGGACGTTCCCTGCAAAGTCGATCTAGACTGATAGAATTTTTGCCGTCTTCCATAATCTCGGTAATTTTGTGTGTTTATTGTTGAAGCGACCGTAAAGGTCTTCTCGTCGCTGAACCATATTTTCGACACTTCTCTGTCTGGGAATCGATCTAACAGAGCACGACATTTTTCAACTCTTGCTTACTTATTTGATGCGGAGAGCTTATGAACTGACTCTTTTAAAACATTTAAGACCCAGCTCATCTTTTACTATACGACGAACACTAGAGCGAGAAATACCAGTAGTTTTTGAAATTTCTCTAACGCACTTGTGGGTGTTAGGCCGTTCTTCTTGACTGCATATCATGGATGAAACCGTGTCAATATTTTCCTCAGTACGTGATGTTTTTGGCCTTCCACTGCCTTCTTTTCTTTTGGTCGACCCTGTGATATCGATTTTCTTTATGAGATATTGAAGTCCAGGTATCGTCCATCGTTTATTTAGAAATTCTTTCTTCATTCGTTTTGCATCCCAGTATTTCTCCTTACGCAGGTTCAATATCAATGCTTCATCTTCCAAAGAGTATTTCATTATGTTATAACTTGTTCACCAACTATAGCAGAATGATGGACTGAAGTGAAAAAGGAAATAAATTAATTATTTTGTGGAAAAATTAGAAAAATTAATTATTTATGGAGAAACTGACTGTCATCTGAAAGTATCAGTTGCTGACTTTGACTGCCTTTCAATTGAGCACCATATTCTGATACCTCCCTCCAGCTGTGAACCTGTACTTCTACTCCTGGGGCGTTGAATCTAGATTCAAAGCCAGCGTTTGAAAGAGTAAAAGTATGGGTACAACATTCACGTAGATTCATGTAGAGGGTGAGCCACAATATTTTTTCAAAAGATGGGTAATCATTTTTTTGGCCCACCCGGTATATATATATATATATATATATATAGTATATACAATATACTATATACAGTATATGTGTGTATATATATATATATATATATCCCCGCAAGGGGGTTCTAAGCTCGTGCTCTTGAGTGTTCTTTGTGCTCGTTTGTACGTGCTTGTTCCAGGAGGTTTCTCGTGCGCCCTCCCGGCCCTAGCACCCAAGGATGATGGGGCTCGACCCTGCAGTCCTTGTCATCCTTGGTCTTTTTCCACTTCGACTGTCCCCTCCACCCTTTCTTTTTCCTCTGTCTTTCCTCTCACTTTTTCTTTGTTTTTCCGCCGAGATATGCCCTTTTAAATAGAGGCGAATCGGTTCTTCCCGAACTTAAAAAAAAAAAAAAAAATATATATACTATATATATATATATATTATACTGTATATAATACGATCCGAAAAATACAACTTATTCTTTGACCATACGAATTTTATGCTTTTATGTCTATATTATTATCGAGATTTTGAACGAATTGTTGAGGTTAATTGTTTGTAGTGACTAACGAAGCGAGAGACAGAATGAAAGAGGATAAAATTCAAATTTCACTTATTTAGGAAATTTTTTCATCGATTTCCGTGGTTGACGTAATAGCAGAAATGTATACGTGTTCGGATCAGTGCGCGGTTTCGACACCATTCAGGTCAATAGCGAGGTTCACGTTCTCCATTCTCGGTTTCAAGCACGAGTGGTTGGCTTCATAATTTTCCCAAATTATGAAGTTCATCATATTTAAATCGGCGTAATATTCCATTTGGAAAATCAGTTATTTAAAAAAGTCATTGCATGTTAATGAGATGCCCTTCTTATAAAAAGAAATAATGAATAATAAATAACTGAATAAAAACTACCTGAAAATACTTCCTTAAAAAATACTTCCTTATAAAAAACAAACATCATCAAAATTCTTTAAAAAAAAAATTCTACAACATTCCTTTTTAAAACCTTAAAATACCACCGTGGAACCAACACCATGAAATACACAACAAAAACTACCATACAAACTAGCTACAAATACCACTGGAGAACCCCCCCTCCCCAAATACTCCCCCCAAAACATTGGAGCCCTCTTTAATAGTAGCGTGGAGACAAAGGGAAGAAAAAATATAACGTAAATATCAAACTTCTTCTATTAAAGTTTCAAGAAGGAATTTTTGTGTATAAATTGCCCATAATTGATTGCTCTTATCTCTCGAATTCGAACGAGGGAGGAATTTTTAAACTAAAATCCGCTCTTAATTTTCTAGTATTCTTTCACAGAAGGAAAATAACCGCTTAATTAACCAGATCCACACGCATTCCATATGTATATATATATATATATATATATATATATATATATAGTGTGTATATATAGGGTAACAGTTGTTTAGGATATAATATATTTAATTAATATATTATAATAACGTTTAATCTTTTTTCAATTAGTTTCCCCTTTTGCTCGTTATTCAATAATTATTTTATGAGACCACATTTAATTAAGAATTGTGAAATTATTTTAGAACAGACGAATCTTTTCTTTCCTTCCAAAACTGAATAATCGCGTGAATTTTTAATTTCGAATAATGAGATAAAAAGTGTGCTCATCAAAATCATTAATGATGATTTCAAATTGTGAAAATTGTAAAAAAGAGATTCAAAATTTATTTCCAAGAGTAACGTTAATTTTTCTTTCATGAAAAATGTGTACCGTATGTTCCACTCTTTCTATAACATTTTATATACGATTTTCGATATTATATATATATATATATATATATATACACTCTATATATATATATATATATATATATATATATATACACACATTTAACTGCAATGACCACGCAGTATATTAATGTATAGAAACGACGTAAGTATAGAGGAGCGTTCTGCACACGAGGAAGAGAAATAACGAACAAATGAAAAATGAGGTACCCGCCCGGGAATCGAACCCAGGATCTTCCAATTGCCGGTCAGATATGCTATCCACTACACCACAGGCCTCGATCAGTCAGAAGTCGTAATTCTCCTACATAGGGCAGAAACCAATGCCCTAAGAGGGCACCCTCGCAAATCGTGAATATGTACATTAACTGTAATGACCACGACTTCTGACTGATCGAGGCCTGTGGTGTAGTGGATAGCATATCTGACCGGCAATTGGAAGATCCTGGGTTCGATTCCCGGGCGGGTACCTCATTTTTCATTTGTTCGTTATATTTCCTCGTGTGCAGAACGCTCCTCTATACTTACGTCGTTTCTATACATTAATATACTGCGTGGTCATTGCAGTTAAATGTACATATTCACGATTTGCGAGGGTGCCCTCTTAGGGCATTGGTTTCTGCCCTATGTAGGAGAATTACGACTTCTGACTGATCGAGGCCTGTGGTGTAGTGGATAGCATATCTGACCGGCAATTGGAAGATCCTGGGTTCGATTCCCGGCGGGTACCTCATTTTTCATTTGTTCTTTATTTCTCTTCCTCGTGTGCAGAACGCTCCTCTATACTTACGTCGTTTCTATACATATACATATATATATATATATATATATATATACTGTGTGTATATATAATATATATATATACAGGGCGTCCCAAAAAAATGTATACACACTTTAACAGCTGATAGCTCAATTGATGTTTCTTTCTTTCCAAGTTAAACCATTAGAATTAATAATGGCAGTCAGACTAAGCTTTGAACAAAGGAAATTCATTCTAAAATGCTACTGGAAGTGTGAAAACGCAGTTGAAGTGCAAAGACAGTTTAGGAGGGAGTTTCAAACAGATCCACCAACGCGACTTACCATCACTCGAATTAGAGATAAGTTTGAAGCCGATGGAACTGTTCAGAATGTCCACAAGAAGCGTTCCGGAAGACCACGGACATCGACAAGCCCCACAAAGCAAGAAAGAGTACTGGAAACGTATCACCAAAGTCCAAGAAAATCTGTGCGGCAAGCGAGTCGTGAGGTAGGACTTTCAGAATCGTCTGTCCAACGCATTTTGAAGCGCTGTCAATGGAAAAGTTACATTCCAAGATTAGTCCATGCTATTAATGAAGATGATCCGGACCGAAGAGTGGAGTATTGCGAGTGGTACTTGGCACGATGTGGATGTGGATTGGACGAAGGGGTTTCATAGAATACCCTCCGCGTTCACCAGACCTCACACCACTAGACTTTTTTTTATGGGGATACTTAAAAGACAAAGTCTACGCTATAAAACCTGCAACAGTCGCTGAATTGAGAGCAGCCATTGAACGAGAATGCACCCAAATACCAAACGAAATGTTTCGTGATGTTTGCGATTCCATTGCTTGGCGTTATCAGCAGTGCCTGGACCAGAACGGACGTCAGTTTTGAAAACAGGCGTTGACAAAACAATTAAATAATGTCTGTAGATTCTATTACATTTTGAAATGAAATGTATTTTAATAAACACTGCCTTTATAATTATTTAAAGTGTGTATACATTTTTTGGGACGCCCTGTATATGTTAACCCCTCGCCTATGGCCTGGGTTGGTTCGAAATCGACGGGGGTTCTAGTTAGATGGCAGCAACGGATTTGTTACTTGCAGTAGTTTCTTCTATACTACTCTCCGAGTTCTTCTATAGTGGCTCGGAGGATTCTGGGAGGCTTACTTTTATAACGAAGAGAGAATGTATACAAAACATGAACACTCCAACTTTTAATCAGGATTCATTATTAAGCTAAATCTAAGAAAATTATTAAGAAATTTTAAAAAGAACAAGTCACCAATTATTTGGCAAAGTAGAAAGCACATCAAAAATTTATCCCAACGAAAAAATAATTATAAAAAAATAATAAAAATATCGCCGCGTATACATTCTTAATGGCGACATAATGTCGGGTCGGACATTGAGTACATTATAATTTTGGTTTACTATAACTATGATTATAATTACCAATTAATTCACATTCATTTATTATCGTTAACTACAGTTTCATTAAAGTACATTAATTACATCATATTAAATCATTATAGTTAATTACAATTGACCACAGTTAACTATAGTTTACAGTGTTTCATATTTACATTAGGATAACTATTATTTTGAGATTTAACACAAAGTACATGAGATTTAACACAAAGTAACATGGGCACATATATATATACATAACACGCATAACGATATATAACATAATCATGCTTTTGAATTAGAAGTAAACAAGAGAGGAGATTTCGTAATTAGATGCCCGCCTTCCGTGTTGGTCAGCGGAATTCGAACACGTGCGTCAACATGACGAGTATCTTGCGAGGGAACAATTAAAAAAAATAACACAAGATAAAGGTCAAGAAAGGACATGGACGTATGATTTGAATAACAGATAACTTGCGTTATGCGAGTTTGGTCCTTATGTAAAAATTAATAATTGAATATAAAGATTATATAGGAATTATTCATTTTCATTTTTACATATATATATATATATACTGTGTATATATATATATTAGGGTGGAGCGAAAATACTTTTTTTCTAGTATGAAGTTCTAATAGTGATTAAAAGTTGCATTTAGTAGAAGATATATACCTGCCAAATATAAGTTCATTGTTTAATATTTTCAGCTGCCACCAGGGGGCTAAAGTTAACACAATTTTGGTTAAAAGGAAAAAAATGCTTCTATTTTAGGTTTATCAAACTATTATAAAAATTTTATCTTAGAATTATCTAATAGTTTGATTAAGATTCATAAATGATAAGAATTCGTTTTGTAAAAATTCCTTTTCATATGCTTAATATCTTCAGCTGCCACAAGAGGGCTGAAGTTAACTTAAAAATGACATTAAGTATGATTCTGTATTTACTGAAAAAGGGAACAGTAATAAATTAGAATGTCTCTCTCCTTTATACTGGCTTGGGACAGTTAAGAAACGTTATTTCGTGCCTTAGCGGAGTTACCACCCTTTCCCCAACCAACCTGCCTCTAGAAAGGGTTCTTGCTGAAGACTATTTAGTACTTTGCTTTTGTGTCAAATTTTGGCTGTTTTTTCCTTGATTCTAATGTAGCACGAATCCAACCGTCTCTGTTTGTAGGTCCGCAGACTGATCCAGCAGCGTCTGTAACGAGCTTGACGCATCTCTCTACGGCTTGTGTATGACATGGAAACTGAAATAATTCTGAATGAAGAGTAGTACCATGTTTGATGCATGATTCAATATCATCAAGAGAAACTCCTTTGGTATCGGTGGTTCTGCTATCTGAAAATCTTGCCACATAATGAGATCTGTATAGTCTTGGCATAAAAATTTATTTCTGGCACCTTAAAATACATGATAACATCTGTTTCTTGAATGCATGCCTTGCTTTTATGATACGCCTAAATCCCAACTGACGCACATGCTCCCTTTCATCAGCTATCATTGCAATGAGAATGTTTTCTTGATTTGCGTAATATGCATTTCGCTGAATGACTGAGTCATGTACTCTCGTAAGCTCTTCACGGAGATACCGGCTTTTTGCAGTCATATGCCACATAGTTTAGCACCATATTGGCATAATGGTTACGCTTTATCTGAAACCACATTGGTGCGTATACCCTAACAATGAAAGTAGCTAATTCTTGTAAATTGCCTGAAGGATTCTCTGTGCTTGCATATAACCGCAGAGTCCTGTTTGCTGTGGTGAGCCACCTTGAATGTGATATATTGCCTGGACTCTTATGACTAAGACTCTTTGAGAATGTTCCACTTGATATAGCCTTGTGAATTTCAAGAAGGTATTTCTGGTCAGTACTTATGTCATCTACATCAACTTCACACATGTCCTCTTGAATTTCAATGGGTTTGAAGTTAACTATGGGAAGCTTTTCACAGTCTGAAAGTGCTCGGCCAATTTCTCCTGAAAATGCTCTTGGTCCAGTAGTGGTACCATCCAAGTGATGAAACAGATGGCGCAATGGAAGTTCATTAAGGTGTAAAAGGCATATCAGCCACTGCAATGGCTTATTAAAGGCTTCTTACAGTAATCTTATTGTGCCTCCAATACTACCAGTGTTAACCACTGTCGAATCACAGCCAACTGCAACGATGTTCCCTATATTAACATTCCTTTCTTTCAAGCAATTCACTAGCGCTGTGCAAATGTATTTAGCTTTGCCACTGGAAGGTGTCACATGTGCAAAGTACAGTGTGTGGTTCAGATATTATGCTGATATGCTCTTCGCGTTTGGTTCTTTGGTGGTTAGAGCCATCACTCTCCTGGACTTGGATCATTGTTTTATCCTTTCTGCCATCAAAGTATAATCCCCGCATGGTTTTTGGCTCTCCTATCTGTTGTAGTTCCTTTCTCTGTTTTTGTCTTTCACGTCTTAGCTTACTTCTGTCTATAATATTCCCTTTGTCTTCGGAGAGTAACAATTTTAAGATCTGCCAATACTGCAGAAGCAATAGCAGCCCCAGCTCTGTCCGACATTTTAAATCTATCACAAGTAATTGCTAATGAAGGCAGTGGCTCACGCATCTGTTGTTCTGATATTAGATATTGAGTCGAGGTTGTATCTTCCTCATTATCTACAGATATCTCTTCTAGTTGTTGAAGTTCACTTGTCTCTGTTTCGATTTGTAAGTTGGACGTATTGGTTATAGCAGCACTAGTTGTTTGTGAGGATTCCAGACGTGCTTTTTCCATTTCCTTTCGATGTTCTCTTGCTTGTAATCGTCTTGTGTGTGCTATGTCAATGCTTCCTATCACCATTATTCTGCGTGTTCGTTGGTCATTTAAAAAATCCTGCTCTTTTGGAGGGATTTTCTTACTCTTTTCACATGAGCATCTCCTAAACTCCTTACATTTGCAGGTGCAGATGTCAAACAAAGTGCATTTTGAAGAGTTTTCAAATTCTTCAAGCTGATTTTTGTACTTAGGCTGATCCTTGCGTGACTTGTATGGCTTTAATAAGGACCTGTATTTATCATGGTACACTCGCATCATCTGTAAAACGGGTGTATGTGAAACTATTGGCAAAGAGGCCTTCTTCCAAATATTTTCTACCTTTTTGGAAACTGCCTCTGCTATTTCAGAAAATGAAGGCTCCTTGTTATTCATCTGCTCCTTCACTAAATGTTTTGTGAACAGGTTATCTTTCATAATGCAGTTATAAGTTGGTAGTTGCATATCACTCATCTCACAAGGTACTTCAAATATGGCACACTTCATATGTTCTCTAGTGAAATGTTTATATTTAGTATTTGATGCCATAATATTTTTCAGGAAAATTCACAATCACAAAATATCCTGTAACATCAAAACATTATATAATTAATATATATAATATATTTTATAAGTATATATAATATATTATATAAATATATAATATATTATATAAATAAACTAAAATTATATAATACATTATATAATAAATCAATATTATCTCTATATAAATCACTTTAAAATAAAGTTTTATAATATTCCGATCATATTAAAAAACTCTCCGATCAACTGAGCGACTAGGCCTACTACCTAAGAAGAAAAGTGTTAACACACTGTTCTAATGACTCACAGAAAGAAATTCCTTCACACCAAAACCCTCCCCCACAACCCTCCCCAAACCCTCCCCCACAACATTCAGTGTAGTCTCAACATGACTTCTTTCTCTTCGCCCGTTCCCGCCTCTATGCGGGGTCGGCGTTTCTGACCAGCCTCTTCCACACAGCCCGGTCCTGGGCTTCTTCCTCCGACAAACCCTTCTCCCTCAAATCGTCCCTCACCTTCTCCATCCACCTTCGCTTCGGTCTGCCTCTCTTTCTCCTGCCATGCACCTCAACATGACTCAGTTACTCTAAATTGTGTTAACTTTAGCTCTCTTGTGGCAGCTGAAGATATTAAGCATATGAAAAGGCATTTTTACAAAACGAATTCCTATCATTTTAGAATCTTAATCAAACTATTAGATAATTCTAAGATAAAATTTTATAATAGTTTGACAAACCTAAAATAGAAGCATTTTTTTCCGTTTTACACAAAATTGTGTTAACTTTAGCCCCCTGGTGGCAGCTGAAACTTTTAACCAAATGAACTCATATTTTGGCAAGCATATTTCGTCCACTAATTGCAACTTTTAATCACTATTAGAACTTCATACTAGAAAAAAAGTATTTTTCGCTCCACCCTAATATATTATATATATATATATATATATTATATATGATTTTATACAATTAGTTAAGCATAAAGTATTTAGCTTTCAGTTTTTGTGTGCGTCAAAAGAAGAAAAAAATGAAGAAATGTATTCCTTCGAAGCCCCATTGAAAATTTGACTTAATTTTTTATGACAATGACCTAAACTAACTACATCTAACCTAATAATTAATTTAACCTAACGTCATCTCATGGTGGGATAAACCAAAAACCAGCGATTTAAAAAAAAAAAATAAATAAATAATCAATCATAACTTTTTAACCATTAACAGTTCGAAATATAGAAAATAACGATAATATATAGGGAGATCCAAAAAGCTGTTCACAGAAATAACCTGTTAAATTAGTACATAAATATTTTTAGGAACACCGTTTTAGTTCACCCTGTATATCAATTATGTATTCTAAAAGAGTTTTACCATAAAAAATTTATTTGAGAATTGAATGATTATTTTAATTTTAATTATTTATGGTTTTATGACTTCATTGCCATGCTAAGATTAAGCTCTATAGCACTAAAGGTCTTTGTAGTAAGGTTACTGGACTAGACTTACGCTCGAAATCTTAAACATATATTTCTTTTTCATTAATTAACAATTAAGTAAATTGGAGATTAATATGTAAATGTAAGTCGCACTTTGTACAAAAAAAAACAAAAGACGTCTGACGAGTGCCTTTTGGCATCATCGTTTCAAATGATCAGCATTTTAACATCTTAACGGCTTACATAAAATTAGATTGAATTGGAAAAGAGCGAATTTGACTTAGTTCTGTTCAGTTTAGTTTAAGTTCGACTGTGTACCAGTTTTGCCAAATTCGATCTTATTCTAGTTTGACATAATTCCCTTGCATTTTATTTTATTCAAGTTTTGAAAATAAACGTAACAGAACTTATGCATTCTCCAACGGCCTAACCTAACCAGAGAATTATACCATACAACAAAATGACTAGATTCTTCAAAACTACAAGGCCAGAATATGATTAATATCCGGTTTTCAAAAGTCAAATTAAGTGAACAAAGTTTTGTGAAAGAAATATATTTTAGGCTGTTTGCTTAATATGGACCTAATTTTTATGATTTTCAAAAATGTTCATAAAACGAGACGCTAATGATTTCTTTTCTTAAAAAATTAAGGTTTAAATCAAATTGTTTAAAACACTGATTTAAACCAATTCTTCTTTCCTCATCTCATTCGGTAGCGGAGCAAAGTCGATCTGCACAATGTTTACTTGCATAATGTCGATATTAAAATGTTAGTTGAAAATCTGAAATGTAGTTTCAAATCTGAAATTCATATACTTGCCTAAGGTCTAACGTCGACATTATAAAATTGGATTTTGGTCATGTAACGCATTTCATTCTATCTAATCTTTATTTCCAAAGAAAATTATTATAAAAGTTTTATAGACGTGAAAGATAGAGCATAAAATCGTTTATGTGAACACTGTTAGAAGTATTTTGCTTCTTTCATATGATTTGTCATTTAAATGAAATACTGACCTCCATTCTAAGCATTTTACCCAATGAAACTTCATTACCTCGCGGTCATCTTTTTTCCTTCTTCATTCTGACTATGACGGATGCTACGTCATGATAAAATCGTTGTCTAATCACTCCTGATTTCAAAAAGGATTCTTCGACCGGAAACACCAGAACATTTCAACGACTACAAATTACGATAAAACCTTCAATGTCCTTTTCAAATCTTCCTCCGTTGAACTTTTCAAATCAATTTCGTTTCATTAAACATCGATTAGATCCGGCCATTTTAAATTTAAAAAATATCACACACACACACACACACACAGCTGTGGCTCGAAATTTTAACATTTTCAATTGTGAGTGGTGGAATTTAACCTAATCTCAATAACGTACTTACCCTAACCTAACCAAATTTAACTTAATCTTCATTATACCTATAGTGTCTTACGGATCACCAATTTGATTTGGCCAAGAAAGTAGGCTTACTATAATCTATGAATTAAATTGAAATGAATAATTTGGGGTCACCAGCTTGGGCCTACAGCTTGTTAGAAAATCTAGAAGAGGAAGAGCCATTGTTGTCCCAAGGCGATATGATGACTAAGCTGATTGATGCAGCATTGCTTGTATATATTAAGTTAAGGTGTATGTATATCCATCTCATAATTGTAAGGTTAGTGAAAAATTCACTTAATTTAAAGCTAGCATTTTTGGGCTCTTCTGGCATCATTGTTTGGGCACTCTTGTGGCATATTTTTTTTTGGGGGGGTGGGAGCACTGCGTGTCCTTCCTACTCGTTTGTTGAATGCGGCACTTACAGGGTGTGGTCTTATAGAGAGCTCTCTTGCAATTCAGTTTGGTTGTTCAGATACAAGATCGTTCCATCGTTCAATGGTGCAGGTTGTGTGTTGTTGCAAGGTTTAGAAAGAAGACCATAAATAGTGCCCCTTTTCTTTTTATCTTAATTTTATGCAACTGAGGCCTAAGGTAGGCCCACATCGAGTCAACAACCCTGAGGTAGGACCTAATAGGACCTCCAAGTCTGTAAGTTTTAGTCTAGCTTAATTTGGGCTGTAGGTTAAACTGGCCCTTCAGAGCTTGGCCGTTTAGGGCTCAGCTGGGATTCTGAACCCAATAAAATAAAAAATAACATGGTCCTTCGGAACCGGATTCTAGCCCAAGACTGTCAGTGACTATTTTTTGGCAAAGTTCTGACTGTGCAAATTGTAGCCCAAGTTAGGCCTGGACGGGTTGAACATAATTCAGTTAAGATCCCAGGGTAGAAAGTTTGGTCGCCCAATTGCGAAACTTGGCTACTAGTCTGTCGTTGTTTTGGGCCTACATTTTACCGGTTTGGTTAATTTTGGTTCATTGTTCGTAGGCGAAGGTTGCAGACTTCAGTGCGCCAGTTACTTGGGTGGAAAATTTGGTATTCCATACTGAAGGTTGGTCAGTACCCCACCCAGCAATTCAGTTTATTTGAAAAAAGCCAAATTTGAGTTTGATCAGTTTGGTTAAGTATTTTTGCCAATTCAGCTCATTTGGTATTGAGCCCAATTGTTGTTTGCATTGAAGATGAGTGCAGCTGAATTGAACAAGTTTAGAAAAAGGAGAAGCGCCTACAAAGGTCTAATTACAAAGGTCATTGCCACTATAGATTCTGCCATAGAGCAAGAGGATTTAAGCCTAGTGACTGCGCAGCTTTCCATATTAGAAACTAAAAAGGTTGCTCTAAGCGAAGTAAATGTTAAAATTGAGGCTCTTATAGAAGAGGATGAAATAGAAAATAACATAATTTACTTTGAAGAGATTCTTGATGACATAATTAAAGTATGCCACAGAGCAAAAGAGTTTAGCAGCTCAGTACAGTTAGAGACAAGGTCTAATAATGAAACACAACCCTCAACAAATGGTGTTTGTGAAGTTATCTTTAACAGATCTGCAGTTCAATTACCGAGGCTTGTACTTAAAACATTTTCTGGGAGTATTTAGGAGTGGCAAGGATAGGCAGACAGTTTTCAATCAGCAGTTCATTCTAGTCAAGTGTTAAGTGCGGTGGAGAAGTTTAATTAGTTGCAGTCCCTCTTGGAAAGGGAGGCAGCAAAGACAATAGCAGGATTAGCATTAACAGAAGCTAATTATAATGTAGCTTGGGATATATTAAAGAAACGGTTTGGTAAACCAGAGATCTTAATTAAAAGCCACCTGCGCGAACTTTTAGCTATACCTCCTGTTAATAATCCCAATAGTGTCAAAGAGTTACGGCAGTTATATGATGAATTTGAAGTTAGAACTAGATCCCTGGATAACTTGGGTGTAGGAATGGAAAGGTATGGTATAATGTTGGTCACTATACTGGAGTCTAAATTGCCTAGCTCAATTTTGCTTGAATTAAGTAGGGGACACTCTACAGAACATGTGTACATCCCCCTTCAGCAGATGTTAAGTCTTTCAGGCACAGAATTAGCAAGACGAGAGGGAATTGAGTTTGCACAGTGGGATGTTAAACAAGGGGACAAAGGCAGGCACAGCACCAAAGTTTCTACAAAAAGGAATAGCCCAGGTACAGTGTCAGCTCTACATGCATCCTCTGAGAATAAATTAAAGGAAATCAAGGGATGCATATTTTGCGAAGGCAACCACAAGTCATATAAATGTGAGGTGGCTGAGGCTTTACCTTTTGAGGAGAGAAAGGACAGGGTAACTAAGTCCACAGCATGTTTAAAAATGTTTTTTGAAAGGTTACAGAGCAAGGTTTTGTAAGTTTAAAATTTTGTGCAAAAAATGCCATGCCGGCATCAGCCATTATTTTGTGAAAACACTCCTAGTAGGCCTACCCCAGAAGTAGAGACATCAGTGGCACATGCCTGCTATGAAAGGGAGTAAAAGTAAAGGGGGATTATTGCAAACAGCTGCAGCATTATTAATTGGGAATGATGGAGAAGCTACTGTAAGAGTGTTGTTTGATAGTGGTAGCCAGAATTTCCAGAAAATTGAAGTTTAAAGAACTTAAGAGGGAAAATTTAAGAATTTCTGGGTTTGGGGGTTCCATTCAAAGCCGAACCAAAGTTAAGAAGGTAGAAGTTCTGGTTAAGAGGTTGTTACCACAAAGTCCCACTATCAAGGTCCAAGCTGTAGAGATTGAGGAACTTTGTGCTCCAGTCACTACTTGTTTAGATATGGCATGTGTCCAAGAATTGCAAGTTAAAGGAATTAATTTGGGCAATAATAAGTTTGAAAGAACAGAAGATATTAGTCTTTTGATTGAAGCTAACTATTACTGGAACTTCATCACTGGTAATATTGTCCGCACATCTCGAGATCCAGTAGCTATTGAAAGTAAGCTAGGCTGGATGCTACATGGTAGCTATTGCAATGAAATGGAGGTTAAAGCTCTTTTTGTTAAGATTGAGGAGAACAGCCATGGTTTGGAAAGGCATTTGAAAGCCTTTTCCGAACTTGAATCCACTGGCATAAGGGACAAACAGGAGAAGCAGGCGAGTACAGTGAACAGTGATGTTTTAGAGCAATTTGAAAAAGAGATTGGGTTTAGAGATAGTTGCTATGAAGTTGGCCTCCCTGGGAAGGATTCTTGCAAACCCAGTTCAAACCTTCAGCTACCTAATAGGAGGTTCGAGACTTCATTGCACAGGCTAAGAAAAAATGAGGATTTGTTAAATGAATACAATGAGAACATCCTAAGTCATGTAAAGGAGGGCTATGCTGAAAGGGTGCAAGGTGAGATGGTGAGCCAGGAGGCACATTATCTGCCCCACCATGCAGTGGTACGGCGAGACAAAACTACCACCAAACTGAGGGTAGTTTTTGATGGCTGAGCCAAGGACAAAGGTGGTGTGTCCTTGAATGACTGTTTGGATGCTGGGCCAAATTTAAATGCAGATTTATTTTCCTTATTACTGAGATTCAGGTTTGGTAGAGTAGCATTGACTGCAGATGTGAAGCAAGCCCTTTTGAGGATAAAGTTAAAACCAGAGGACAGAGACGCAGTAAAGTATCTGTGGGTGGATACGAAAGACTTGTTGGAAAATGAACCTAAGGTTCAAGCATATAGAATGAAGTCAGTGTTGTTTGGCCTCAGCGCTAGTCCATTTCTGTTGGCAGCTACTATGCAGTACCATTTTAAGAAATATTCTGAAGTCTATCCTAACACTACTGAACACATAATAGTCCGGTAGCACAGACCCTGATTTTACTGGAACCCTGCATTGTTTGTTATAAAGCAAATTTTTACATACTTTGAAAGCTTATACCACCCCATTCATGAATCCATCGGATGTACACCTGACCCCCGCTTTGCTTTTTCAATATTGCCGCCATTTTCCAAGATGGCCGGCGAAACTGAAAAATCCCATATCCTGGTCAATACTTGATGGATTGTGATGATCTTAGTGTCATTTCTAGGGGTTCTTAGGATGATGAGTCGATCTGGAGGGGTTGCAGATACTTTGGGAGTCGTTTTGACCCACATTCGTCAATACTCAAGGTCATTGGAGGTCAAACGCCCCCCGAAATAAGGAATATCCCATTAGGGTGTGTCGAATTTTTCAACTTTCAAATTCCAAATATGAGGGGTGCTAAAAAGTTACAGCATGACTTAGGAATTCTAAAGATATGTTTGTTAATTTAATATAATTTAGTTTTGCTTGGTAAGAAGCTACATAAAAATAGTGACTTTTTTGACTTTTTTGTGGAATTATATAATAATTATTATATTAATAATTATATATGCTGTATATATAATGCACTGCTGTTTTTGCTTATTTCACAGGTTGAAACATATTCATCAGTGTGCTGAAGATTACTTGTCCGTCAGTGCTACCATCCTAACCAGTGGGAATTGACCTACAATGGCTTCTAAAAGGAGGACAAGACTGGGGACATTCACACATATGAGCAACTTAATTGGAACTGGTAGAGAGTTGTTGCCCTCTGAACTCCCAACTCTGCGAGACGTTCTGAAATATGGGCTACTGCTAAGAGAACAAAGTGGTGAGGATGTGAGAAACTACCCAGCAGCCAGTCTTGCAAAGGACATTTACCCTAAGTGCTTGAAAAGTGGGAACGAGCAAACAGTTCTTTTGTAGCCCCCGTTGTAAATTCACGAGTCACAATCTTAAACAAGATCCAAGAGAGCTGGAGCAGGCCAAAAACATATCTCTTGGGAGAGGAAAGCTACATGTCAAAGAGGCTTTCATTGCAAAACTTGACAAGCTTTTTGACAACCTCAGTTGCAAGTGTAAAATTGTTCTCTGCTCTGAATTTGGCTGCCTTGCAGATGCTGGTTGCAAAAACGAAACTCACATTAACTGTACATGCCCGAGGGAGATGAAGATCCCTGTGAAGGAATTTGCTTTCATTAAAGGTCAGAGAGACAAGTCTGGTTCTATTGGACCACATCAGATTGGCTTGCCAGATCAACCTGAGCACAACAGACAAGTCAAAAAGCAGAAGCGGCAAGAAAAAAAAAGAAGAAGGCTTGCTGAATATAAGCAGACAAGTAAGCAGGATGTTTCAATGCCATCAAATGAAATAATTTTCTCTGATGATGAAAATGAAGAACAAATAGCTGATGCTCAAGATGGAAAGGATGGAAGTTATGAAGTGACATTAGAAATACCAAGCACGTCTTCAACTTCCAATAAAAAGCCAGAGTACAACATATTAGAAATACCTAATGTTGCTATGCATAGCATCAGATATGGTGTTGGCCTGCGTGCCACAGCTGCCATCACCACTGCTGCCTTTATGGATGCTGGCTTGATCACTGAAGAAGACAAGAGACTTGTAGTTGATCACAATAAAGTCAAGAGGGCCCAAGAAAAAGTTATGAGATCCCTGGATCAGGAATTTGATGATCTTTGTAAGAAGGGTGAAATTGACTGCATCTTCTTTGACGGCCGTCAAGATACAACTAAAGTTATGCTGAAAGCAGACAATTCAGATCGTCAGTTCCTCAGCATCATTAAAGAAGAGCATTATTCTGTGTGCAGTGAGCCAGGTGGAAGATATCTCTACCACTTCACTCCTGAGAAAGGTTCAACGAGAAAAAAACCTGCTGAAGTTATTGCTGATAATCTTGTAGATTTCATGAAGAAGAAGGGCATTGATAAAAGCCTGCAGGCCATTGGAGGTGATTCTACAAGTGTTAACACTGGCTGGGAGGGTGGTTCCATGCATTGGGTAGAGGTCAAGCTTTGCCGTAAGCTGATCTGGTTGGTTTGTGCCCTCCACACTAACGAGTTACCCCTGCGACACTTGATCACAGCACTGGATGGGAAGACCTTGTCTAACAACAAGTGGACAGGTAACATTGGCAAGATGCTAGACACTGCAACCGAACTTGAAATTGATCCTTCATTCACCAAACTCTCAATTGGAGAGCCTCTTACTTCACTGAGTGACAATGTCGTAAAGGATCTCTCTACTGATCAAGCGTACGGGTATAGGATCACACAGGCCATAAGGACAAGAGAACTTCCCACAGATCTGGCCCTTCTTGAAATTGGTCCAGTGAGCCATTCAAGGTGGTTGACAACAGCAAACAGGCTTTGTCGCATATGGGTTTCAAAACATGGCCTTAAAGGCAAAACCCTCAACAACTTAAGACTGATAGTGGAATACATTGTTGGTGTGTACTACTCCTGTTGGTTCAACATCAAAGTAAAACACTCTTGGGTGGAAGGCCCACGCCACATCTTGTTTCAGCCGCGGCTAGTTAGGCTGCAAAAGAAGGCTGTAGTGGATGCTGTTTTGCCAACATCAAGCGCTCAGCATTGTATGCATTCAGCGAAATGATAATCCAGACACTCTTGTGCTCAGATGACAGTGAGGAGAGGAGAGCTGGTGTCCAAAAGATTGTTGACATGAGGGGTGGAGATGATGACACACTTGGAGATCTTTCTGTACGTCCCAGGAAGACACCTTCCATCAACCCCAGTGCTTCTTCCGTGTTGGAGCTGACAGACTGGTCTGACGGGTATTTGAACCTCCTTTGACATGTAAACTGACTACAGCGGAAGTAAAGAAGTTCTTTGACAAGCCTATGCAAGTTCCACAGTGGCCCTGTCATGCTCAGTCAATAGAGAGGTGTGTGAAACAAGTCACAGAGGCAGCAGGCAGGGTGTATACACATGAGAAACGTGAGGGCTATATCAGAGGCCAAGAAGCAAGTCGGCGGCTGATGTCCAAGAACGAATCAAAGCAAGACTTGATGAAAGTTGTTTAAATATTTTTTTTTACTGATGTCATTACTTTCTAATGTTGTTTTATGATTACAAGGATATGTTTTATGATTACTAGGATATGTTTTATGCAGAGAAACTAAAATTTTTATAGCATTACCTGACATTTTGAGAAGCTAAAATTAATAAATATTGTTTTCCGAGAGCAATTTATGTGCTTTTTAATCAAACGTAGATTTACCAAGCTAAGTGTTGAGCAATCACAAAAATAATAGCAGATTTGAATTCTTCACATCCAAAAACATATTTTTAAAACCCCTCAGTGAAGGAATTGGCAAAAATTAATTTTCACCTCCCAAATTGACACCCTAATATCCCATATCCCGGGCAGTCGTGGAGATATTTTGATCTTACTGTCGTTTTTATGGTTTTGGGCAAGACTGAGTAGTTCTATAGGGTTTAAAATGAAATCATGGATTATTTATGTCTAATTATTCCTCTTATTTTTTCAGGTTGTTGAGATTATTGCTGATGGTGCTGCCCACCTGGTGGTTTGACGACGTCTTGGTTGTGCTGATTCTAAAATTGTTTTTTGACTGCTGAATATGGAGAATATACCAGGTGAGCATTGTTTAGTTTTCATTTGCTGAGGATAAATTATTTCAATGCGATTTGTACTCTGAAGAATGGGTAAACAAAATTCTTATTTTTCAGGTTCTGCAAAAGCTGCAGACGAATGTTTCTTCAAGGATTTCCTTCGTAGCTGTCCTGGAGGTCAGAAAGGTCTTTCAAATTGTGGGAGGATTCAGAAAATCATAGAGAGCAGCGACATCAGAGGGCAGCCAGATGTTCGAGCGAGACTAGAGCCTCTCTTAGAAGATGGAGCAAAAATTCTTTGTTGTCACAAGAACTGTGTTTCCACTTATGTGTCCAAGCGGAATTTATCAGCATTCATGAAAAAGAGAGAATGTGATACCCCTACAGTGGAGCCAAAAAGACTACGTAGTGCTGTCCTCAGTGGAGGCCCAGTATATGACCCTAAAGAAACACTGTCTCTTTTGTTTGAAAGTCAGTGAGTGTATATTACCCGAGACATATGACATCAAAGTTCCGATGCAATACCGCATTCCAGCATCTAGGTTTATGACCGATAAGCTTGATGATAAAAAAACAAATTACAAAGATGTGTTGATAGAAAAGTGTAAACTGAAAAATGATGAGCAGGGACAAGTTGTACTCAGTAGGTTGTTGGGCATGAAAGGAGATTTACCGGCTGAAGAAGCCCGATACCATAAAGATTGTATGTCTCCCTTTCATGTTGAGGTTGAGAGAGCTTGCCAGAATAAGTCAAGGGTTGAACCTGAAGACCGCCCCTTCATTGCTTTGTGTGTAGAATTGTCGAAGGACAAAATGAAACCATGGAATTCAATTGAAGTAGAGAAGCTTTACAAAGAGTTAGGTGGTGAGAAGTTGTCACGTAGGTCGCTCATTGTAAAAGTTAAAGATTACTTCAAAGACGAAATTGTAGACTTACGTGGGGATGGTATCGCTACGTTGTTAGTTTTCAAAAACTATGCTGCCTCATACCTGAATATTGCAAAAGATTGTGAGGAATCTGTTGATATTGATGAGTGTGTGAAGAAGATGGGCACGCAAATCGCGAGTGAGTGCAAAAAGAACAAGGAAGAATTCACTTCTTATCGTACTCACATAGACAAATATATTGCTTCTGAATGTATGAGTGACGTTCTTATGCAATTGCTTACTCATGTAAGTTCGAAATTCTCTAACTCCCTGCAATCCATAATGGTTGGAAACATTGTAGCAAGTGTTGTTACAAATCAGCCTACTCCACTCCAAATAGCACTGGGTGTTCTCATAGGTGACCATAAGCAAATCATTAAAGAGTTGTACAAGTACAATGTAACTTGTTCTTCTGACGAAGTGCGGCGTTTTATGCGCTCAGCTGCTGTTGCAGCAGCAAGAGATGCTGTGTGGTCGGGTTTGAATGATGCTGCACTTGCTGGTCTTGTGCAAGTTATAATTGACAACTTTGATACAGTTATTCACTCCAAAAATTGTAGATTAAACTGTCACAACCTTGCAGCTATTGTAACACAGCCCAGATCACTTGAAAACGGCAGTGCGAAGGTCATTCCTAGACTATCAAAACAAGAAATGTCAGTTCCCATAAATTGTGAGCTGGAAGTTGTGCCATACACTGGTCCGTAGAAACCTCCTATGCCCATGGAGGCAACCTGCTCATTTGAGCCTTCTGAGAAGCTTACAAGAGCAGCCGAAGTGTCACTTCACCGTGCAGAAGAGCTAGATCTGGAGTTCTTCAGACGGATACTGTTTGTCGCTGGCACCCCTGAGTACAATGGCTTCAACACCCGCCATTGTAGAGAGGCGGGAATGATGCCAGCTAAGAAGTCGGCCATCAAGTATATGCCACTCATTAATATGAAGCCAGCGGACCACAACACTGTCAACACTGCAATCAACAATGGCATTAAAGTGACGAGGGAGTCCAACCAAAGTGTTTTGGTCATCACAGCAGATCAACAGATCTACAAGGTTATAGTGGACATCCTGTTCCATACACGAAGTCTTCTGACTGATGTGGTTGCCATCCTTGGTGGAATGCACTTGGTGATGGACTTCATAGGTGCGATTGGCAGTCTAGCAGCGGGAAGTGGCCTGAAAGAAGTTCTCTGTGGCACATTCGGATCAGTGGATAAAATGCTAGAAGGAAAAAAGTACCCTCAAAATGCCCGTGCACTTCGCATGCTGACTGAAGAAGCTCTCAGACCTGTATTCTTGAAGTATGGTGAGCGTATCAATACCATGGCTGACTTGATGCAAGTCCTTGAAGAACTGGCCTCTGCTAGCAGAACAACTCGTATGTGGGTTGACATCATCATCAAGCCAACTTTTCTCATTATGAAATACACGCGCAGTACACATGAAGGTGATTATGCTCTGGCCATTCAAACAGCTGAAAATATGTTGCCATATTTCTTCGCTGCTGGGCATCACAACTACAGTAGATATGGCCTCTTCTTCGTTCGATCTATGACGTGGTTACCTGAAGAAGTCTTAGATGCATTTATGAGAGGAGAGGGTTCTATGCATCACATGGATGGACTCTGGAATGGGGTGCCAACCGACCAGTTCCTGGAGAGTACCTGGATGCGTCGTGGGAAGGGCCCTAGTGGTGTCATTGGTAACACCCAAAATCCACAAGTGATGGCCACGTGGGTATACAGCCTCAATGCTCGTGTGAGTCTGACTGCTGACCTCCTAGATATGAGTGAGCACCTAGAAACATTCCATCTGTACCACAAAGAGGAGGCAGGAGGTCGCATCAAACATGATGGAGAAGATCGCCAATCACTTCATGATTCCCTTTCTAAGTGCATGGACCCAATGGATCCAGAGTCACATCCAGGAGGCAACTTATACAATATTCAGACAGGGCAGCTTGCATCTCCAGATGCCAATGCCGATAGAGCTGTTAGTATTGGAAAGACGCAACTGGCACAGTACGAGTCATCATGGCCACAAGGCTTTTATGGCACCATTTCCAAACATGTCATCACCTTTGCAAGTAAAACGAAACATATCAAGGTGGGTGCCCACTTGGTTATGGACCAAGAAGCGATTTATGCACGCGTCATCGGTTTGCTGATGAGCGAACGCGAACTTGACTTGACCCATGTATTCTCAACAGAGCTTGCGGCATACCCACCCGCACTGTTCCAACCAGATGGCTTAATGAGAACTGCAGCTAAGTCCGCATTGAAGCAGAACTTGGGAGTGGAAACATCCTCTCGAACATGGGGTCGACCAACAGTTGTTATCATGGATGTGTCAGCTGTTTTGTGGACAGTCGACTGGCCTGCTAGTGGCACAGTTGCTACATTTATCCAAACCTTCAAAGTATGGCTACCGAAACATCTTTCTCATGCATCTGTAGTACTAGCTTTTGATCGCTACTATGATTTCTCTCCGAAATCAAGCACTCGGGCAATGAGAAGCAAGAGCAGCAGAGTTCACAAGCTGGACCTCAACACCCCATTGCCTACAAGAGACGCTGTTCTCACGTGCACCGCGAACAAGGAGCAACTAAACAGGCTGCTCTGTGAGCAAATCCTTGCTGACAGTGAGTATCTCGCAACTGTAACCCAAGACCATGAGCTAGTGCTTGCAGGATGGCAGACCATACCGACTTCCATTGTGCGAGGCAGGAGTCGAGCAGCATTGGAGCTCTCATCATCTCATGAAGAGGCTGACGTGATAATAACACAACACGCTATCGCACAAGCTGAGAAAGATTCTGATGCCCGCATCTCCATCATTTGTGATGACACAGACGTGTTTGCCATGCTGACTCACTTCTATGAATTTAAGAAACTAGGCTGTCCCATGATTATGGAGTCTCCAGTGCGTGGCAGAAAATCAGTGGACATCCGAGCAACTGTAACCCAGCACAAAGACATCATCCCACAAATCCTCAAACTACACGCTTTGAGTGGTTGTGACACAGTTGCAGCAATACATGGCATCGGCAAAGCCACTGCCATTGCCACAGCCAAGAAGGGTCGGAAGCTAGACAAGCTGGGGTCCCTTGATGCATGCTTTGACCATATCGAGAAAGAGGCAACAGCGTTCATTGTTGCATGCTATGGGGATAAGAAATCCTCATCTCTTACTGAGTGTCGTCAGCGAGTATGGGCTCAGAAGACAGGGAAGTCGGGAACTGCTGCACCCAAACTATGTTCTCTACCACCAACAACTGAAGCTTTCCATCAAAATGTGCTCAGAGCCCACTACACTGTGGCGAACTGGCTCGATGCACTAAAGTGTGACCCACCACCACTTGATCCTGTGCATTATGGGTGGGAGAGAGACGAAACAAACAGAGTTCTCATCCCAAAAACAGTTGGTGAAGGAGTGTGCTTAGCACCAGATGAAGTTCTGAAGCTAATCAGATGTGGGTGTGAATCACAATCAGCATGCAGGGGGAGTCGCTGCGGCTGCATGGGACGCGGAATCCCTTGCACAATGTTCTGTGCATGTGGCAGCGGCTTGGATTGCAACAATCCATTGACCCAAAACGCAAACGAAGAGCAGACTGATGATCCTGACGATCCTGACACAACCATGTCTTTTGATATTTGCCCCAATAAATGGTTACCTAATGTGAATAACTGCATCAAAGTTGTCAATGCCAATCCCCCAGCTAGGTGTGAGCTTTGTTTTGCTTACGAGGTCATATCTTGTAGCTTTGCAACCTTCCATAGAATGCATGTGCCCTGCACTTCAGCATAAATTGTGGTTTATATCCGAATATCCATATCCATATAATGTGGTTATGTCATTTAAGCATTATGATCTGGTTTTATCTGCAGAAAAGATGTTAAGTGCTCAGCAGTTAGCTAGATTGTAGAAATTGTCACTGAAATAAAGCAAATACAGTGATGTCAACTGTGGCATTATCATATTTCAAGGCCAAACTTTAACCTCAAATGACCTTGACTTGACCCATGGAGTTGCAAAATGATATCCTACTGTTATCATGTGCCTATAGAACTACTCAGTCTCGCCCAAAACCATAAAAACGACAATAAGATCACCAAAATATCTCCACGACTGCCCGGGATATGGGATATTCCTTATTTCGGGGGGCGTTTGACCTCCAATGACCTTGAGTATTGACGAATGTAGGTCAAAACGACTCCCAAAGTATCTGCAACCCCTCCAGATTGACTCATCATCCTATAAACCCCTAGAAATGACACCAAGATCATCAAAATCCATCAAGTATTGACCAGGATATGGGATTTTTCAGTTTCGCCGGCCATCTTGGAAAATGGCGGCCATATTGAAAAAGCCAAGCAGGATTCAGGTGTACACCCGATGGATTCTTGAATGGGGTGGTATAAGCTTTCAAAATATGTTAAGATTTGCTTTATAACAAACAATGCAGGGTTCCCACCCCGTGCAACCGGACTATAAGGAAAAATTTTTATGTTGATGATTTGCTGTGTTCCGTGGATAATACAGAAATGGCTAAACAGATATTCATGGAGGCTAGAGCTATAATGATGGAGGCTGGCATGGAGCTTAGAAAATGGCAGAACAATCATTCTCAATTACAAGAGTTTATGAGTCAGTACTGTGTAGGACCTGATGCAGCAGAAAGTATTGAGGATTCTGGTATTAAGGAGTTGTGGGCAATAGACACAAAGGTGCTAAGCATTGTTTGGCAGTAAGGAGAGGATTTGTTTACCTTCAATGGGAAAACTTTAGTAGAACTGGCTGAGAATGAGACAAGGTGGACAAAACGTACAGCTCTTAGTTTGGCTTCGAAGGTCTTTGATCCTCTTGGATTCCTGGCTCCATTTGTGATAAAGTAAAAAATTTGGTTTCAGAGCCTCTGGGAAATTGGACCTGGTTGGGACCAAGAGTTACCTGATTATATGGTGGTAAGGTGGAAATATTGGTTCAAAGAATTGGCACATCTTGGAGACATTGAAATCCCAAGATGGTACTTTGGAGAGTTGAACAGTAGTCCAGACAATTTGGAGCTGCACATCTTTGTGATGCAAGTGAGGAAGCCTATGCAACTTGTATTTATATAAGAGGCACATTCAAAGAGGAAGTAAGTTGCAGGTTGGTTGCTGCAAAGAGCAGAGTAGCACCATTGAAAAGGCTTTCTATTCCAAGGTTGGAATTGATGGGTGCAGTTATTGCTAGTCGGCTTGCAGTTACAGTGCAAAAATCTTTGGCCCTTTATGAAATTCCAAGCTATTATTGGACAGACTCTACATAGTTTGGCACTGGTTAAGAAGCCAGGCAAGGAAATGGAAACCATTTGTTGCCAATAGGGTGGAGGAAATTCAAGCACACACAGATCCAAAGCAATGGAAGCATTGTCCAGGCACCCAAAATCCAGCTGATTTACCAACACGAGGAATTTCAATGAAAAATCTTGCACACTCAATTTTGTGGTGGAATGGGCCAGAGTGGCTAAAACTTGGGAGTGAAAATTGGCCTTCTAATCAGAGAATGCCAGGCTGAAGAAGAATGGGTGAGTGAGATGAGAAAATGCACTGTGAACAGTTGTCAAGTTATGCAGCAGGACCCCATATTGAGGCTTGAGGACATTAGCAGTCTGAAAAGGTTGTTAAGAGTGACAGCATGGGTATATAGATTTACAGACAACATTAAGGGAGAAACAAGAAGGGAAGGAATTCTGAACAGTAAGGAGATTCAACAAGCCAGGCAATACTGGGTCGTATAATATGTGCAGAAGGAAAAATTTGGTGAAGAGAGGGAATTACTCACCAGCAGTTTATTACAGGTTCTACCAACACATTCTGCTCTCAAGGGTTTGGATGTGTTTTTGGATCAGGACTTATTGAGAGTAGGAGGTAGACTACAGTTTTCTGGGCTTCCAGAGGAGAAAAGACATCCAATTTTGCTACCTTCTGGGGGCACTTTGTGGAACTTTTGATCCTGGATACGCGTCATAAGTTGTTACATGCTGGAGCTAGAGAAGTGATAATAGAGGTCAGACAACAGTTTTGGATTCTCAAAATTAGACAAATAGTAAAAAAGGTCTTGCATAAATGTGTGGTTTGCAAGCGTTGGCGTGCAAAGCCTTACTATGAAAAAGTGGCTCCACTTCCAAGAGAACGGTGTGTCTATACTTCCCCATTTGATGGAGTAGGAGTAGACTTCGCAGGTCCAGTCTATGTGTATGAGCAAGGGGAGTCTAACAAAGGTTATATATGTCTTTTCACATGTGCTACCACCAGAGCAATCCATTTGGAGTTAGTAAGCAACTTAAGTAGTGATGTATTTCTTTTGGCCTTTAAAAGGTTTGTGAACAGAAGGGGTTTCCCAAATAAAATCATATCGGATAATACAAAAACCTTCAAAAAGACTGCAAAGGATCTCCAAGAAGTTTGGTCCTTGCTAAAAGAGGAGGGATTCCAATCCTACTTTTTACACCATGGGATACAGTGGGAGTTTATTGTCGAGAGAGCACCATGGTGGGGAGGATTTTGGGAAAGGCTTGTGAGAAGTGTAAAGTGTCCATTAAAGAAACTTTTAGCTAATGCTCATTTGAGCAAAGAAGAATTCTGCACTATTTTGTGTGAAGTAGAAGCAATGGTGAACAGTAGGCCTATCATCTTTGTTTATAACAGTATGCAGGATGCAGAGCCATTGACACCAAATCATTTTCTTTGTGGTAAACAATTAACATCAAGCCCCAGTTTGACAGAAGACTTACAGCCTATCCAGAGCACTCAAGAAGAGTTAACCAGAAGGTTGAAGTACTTTGAAGAGCTACAAGATCAGTTATGGAAGAGGTGGCAGATGGAATACTTGCCAGAACTCAATTATTTCCCATCAGGTAATGTAAAGGGCTCCAATGCAAATTGTATCAAGGTGGGAGAAGTGGTAATGATTGGGGATGAAAGACCAAGGCAATGCTGGAAGCTTGGCATAATTGAAGGGTTGTTTGTTGGCAAAGACAATTTAGTTAGGTCTGCACTGGTAAAGACTTCAGGAGGAAAATTAAAGAGACCTATACAAAAACTCTATGCTTTAGAAATCAACAAAAACACGGATAGTCAAGAAGAAACATTTGAGTTACAGCCTCATGGAGAAGGGTTGGCTAAATTTGCAGAAGGTAATGACAACAATGCCTCTTCGGTGGGGAGTGTTAGAAAATCTAGAAGAGGAAGAGCCATTGTTGTCCCAAGGCGATATGATGACTAAGCTGATTGATGCAGCATTGCTTGTATATATTAAGTTAAGGTGTATGTATATCCATCTCATAATTGTAAGATTAGTGAAAAATTCACTTAATTTGGAGTTAGCATTTTTGGGCTCTTGTGGCATCATTGTTTGGGCACTCTTGTGGCATCATTTTTTTTTGGGGGGGGGGCACTGCGCGTCCTTCCTACTCGTTTGTTGAATGCGGCACTTACAGGGTGTGGTCTTATAGAGAGGTCTCTTGCAATTCAGTTAGGTTGTTTAGATACAAGATTGTTGCATCGTGCAATGGTGCAGGTTGTGTTGTTGCAAGGTTTAGAAAGAAGACCATAAATAGTGCCCCTTTTGTTTTTTATCTTAATTTTATGCAACTGAGGCCTAAGATAGGCCCACATCGAGTCAGCAACCCTGGGATAGGACCTAATAGGACCTCCAAGCCCGTAAGTTTTAGTCTAGCTGAACTTGGGCTGTAGGTTAAACTGGGCCCTCAGAGCTTGGCCGTTTAGGGCTCAGCTGAGATTCTGAACCTAATAAAATAAAAAAATAACAGATCAAACAAACCATATTTAATAAGGAGAGAGAAATTAATTTGTTGTTTTGTGTTTCATTAGGAAAATAAATCAATTATTTGTTCACAGTGATTAACAATTCTATAACGGTATTTATAGTGATTAACAATTCTATAACGGTATTTATAGTGATTAACAATTCTATTACGGTATTTATAGTGATTAACAATTCTATAACGGTATTTATAGTGATTAACAATTCTATAACGGTATTTATAGTGATTAACAATTCTATACGGTATTTATAGTGATTAACAATTCTATAACGGTATTTATAGTGATTAACAATTCTATAACGGTATTTATGCTTTGTTCAAGATGATTGATTAATAGCAATAAGACATGGTTATACAATCTAATTGTTAAGTAAATACACTAATTCAGGTAGGCTAATAAGATATGCAGAGGTGAACACAGAATAAGTAATTGAGCCACTCATAGATGAGCAAATAACCAAGCGGATACAAATTACAAATACAGTAAGATAATTGAATACGCTAAAATAATTGTATAGGCCTACCGCAGTCGTAATAAGAGAGTTAGTTTGCCGGTTGTTTGCGTACAGCTTTGGGTATAGCCTATTCTCTAGGCTGCGTTTACAATATGCAGGCTACGCGGGAATTGCTTAACACGAAGGCAAGGGTAGACTTGTGGTTTGTAGCCTACGGGAAGGTTTACGGATCTGGTCTTCGAAGGATTGCTTCTGCAGGCTGACTGGCCTTACCGCCGAGAGGAGGAGTGTTGAGGGCCGGTAGAGACTTATTGAAAAGGGCGTCAACGGAAACTCCTGCAGCAGTGATGTTGCTTCTTGCAGGATGAAATTTTAGAGGGCCTCACTTAATGATAGACTTCGTGTATGCTCGACCAGAGCCTTGACGGAACAGCGGGCCGCTCTCCAGCGAAGGCCGGAGAGCGGGTGGCGTGACGAGTGGTGTTATTGACAAAGGCGCTGAGAGAGAGACGTAACGACAAAAACGAGAAGATGGCAAGTGACAGTGATTTTAGAAAGAACCTTCATTTTATAGGCCTTGGTGACGTCCTCTGGTGGGCATTTGGGGAAATACCACAAAATCTGTGTTTCCTCCGTGGGTCTGTTTCATGCCCACGTGTATAGCTTTGGTTTGATTCCATGGTGTTTGAGAACAGCGCGGAAAGGAATTTCCGGTTGGTCTCTACATGCCCATTTTTTCATATTTAATGATTTTCAGTAAAAAAAAAAGCCTGACTCTATGGCGGCACCACCAATGCTGTCACTCGCACATTCGTGTCATATACCGGGTGATTACAAATGATCTTCCCGATTTTAAACATTTATTATGAAAAACTAACAAAGCTACAGCGAAAAGCAAATTATAGAAATAAAGAAGAACTCTAACATTTTTATCTACAAGCTATTAAAGTTCAATATGAGCCTTTTTTGTGGCTCTTTTTGAGGTTACAACATTCCGGGATGAGCAATTGCCTGATCGTTGGATCGGACGTGGTGGACCCATTCCTTGGCCGGCTCGTTCGCCCGATCTAATCCCCCCCCTTGACTTCTTCCTCTGGGCTATGTCAAAATTGAAGTTTTTCTTCCACCAATGGCAACAGTTTCGGAACATTTGAAGGAAAGGATACGTGAGTCTCTTAGAAAAGTTCAGTATAATTATATGCTACAAAATGTATGGAAGGAAACAGAATACCGCTTTGATATCTGCGGAGCCACAAAAGGAGCTCATATTGAACTTCAATAGCTATTTGTATATCTTGCTTTTCGCTGTAGCATTGTTAGTTTTTTCATAATAAATGTTTAAAATCGGGAAGATCATTCGTAATCACTCGCTATATATAAAACACTAACCTTATCTTAAATCTGAACCAGAAAGTAGGAAGATAAGATAACTTTAAAAAATTACAAACCTAAAAGTAAATGGCTAAAATTTCACTGTAAAATTCCACGTTCATCATAAAATATATACGAGGTTTGTTCAAAACGTATCCGGACTGATGCGATTATAGACAGAATATGGTATTTACAGGGTTTAGGGCTTAATCTCCCCTCAAAGTACGCTCCTCCTGAAGCCACACACTTTGCCCAACGATCCTGCCACTGCTGAAAAAATTTTCCGAAAGCACTTTTCGGAATGGCCAAAAGCTGCTCGGTCGAGTTTCTTTTAATGGTCTCCACATCTTCGAGTCGTGTCCTTTCAGGGTTTGTTTGAGTTTCGGAAACCAAAATAAAATTCAAATCCAGTGAATATGGAGGCTGCTTATTTTGGGGGTAGCATTTTTGCCAAAAATTGCTGGACAAATTGTGACGCGTGAGATGGCGCGTTATCGTGAAGAAGCATCCAGTCTCCAGACCATACCTAATTTTAGTGTGCAGTGATAACCAATTTGCGCAGTAATAATTTCAATTTGTACAGTGATAAATTGAAAAGCTGTACAGTGATAAATTAGGTAATGATATATATATATATATATATATATATATATATATATATATATGCAAACGTTGCCTCCCCCCTTAGTGTTCGAACTCACCACCTCTTAAAGAGAAGGTGAGGGCGCCAGCCACTACTGTAACACTACAACGGGATAAAAGTGTTCATGCTTCATATCCTATTTATGGGACCCCAGTGTTGCACCAGATAATTTGAATATGCTGGTCATTACCTCAAGTACGGGAGAGTTAAAACGTGAAATGCCTCTTGACGTGAAAGCATTATGCGTTTCTTAGCTTGTTTAAATGTATGGCAGGTCCTGATAACTTTTATTCCGTTCCAGTGAAGTAGCTACAGCCATCAGCTTCTATTCAAAACGTGGTGGATTCGAACCCTGCTGTGGTCAATTTTTGCATTATGCAAAATCGTGCGTGTTTATGCATGCTCTTGCATAAATTTGGTGCTACCGTTTAGGCGTGTGTAAACAAACATGGAACATTATCAGGCATTATCAGACATCGAAAATCATCATCCATATATACATATATATCCTTGGTTAACCTTGGTTTAGCTTCCGCCCGAATTGTTCATTCCGAACCACGCCCCACCGGCAGTCCAGCGTCTTAACCACTAGGCTACCCAGGGTACCCATTTATCTACCAACCAATTTTTTTTATTTTGTGGAAAGATGAACAGCTAGGTTTTGCTGCGCGCCGCCTGCCATCACCAGGTCCTAATTCCGGTGCCGATGAATTCGTAGTCAGCTACGCTAACCACTACACCACCGAGGCGCATATATATATATATATATATATATATGCTGCAAACCCACAAGGAAAAAGAAAAACGATTCCAAGGCCTTTCGTGTATTCAAAGCAACACCTCGTCCCATCTATTAAGTTTACAGTTGAAAAAGAAAATGATGGAAGCGTATCTTTTCTTGATCTAAAAATTTGGAGATGCTCTAATCAGTTCAAATATGAAGTCTACCGTAAGCCTACTAATAATAACTCTTATGTGCATTTTTATTCTGACCATCATCCTTCGATTAAATCCTTTATTTTCTATGCTATGTTTCTTCGAGTATTGAGAGTTGTCAGTCCTGAATTTTTAGATTCCGAGTTATGCAATATCATGAATATTGGTACTAAATTATGTTATCCTATTTCATTTTTAGATAACTGTCTTAAGAAAGCCAAGAATAGGTATTATAATAATGTAATTGTAAAGGAATTTCAGCGTAAAAATATCCTTAGCCTACCTTACCATGTTAATTTTCAGTACCTTCCAACGTACTTAAAGCAATTGGCATTAATGTAATCTTTAAGTATAATAATACTGTTAAATCACGCCTAATAAAGAATAGCCCTGATAATGTTGTTGGTTGTGTGTATTCGATCGGATGTACACAATGTAACTCAGTATATATAGGCCAAACCGGTAAAACGTTAGATATTAGGGTAAAACAGCATAAATATGCTTGTAGAACAGCTAATACTTCCAATGCTTTATTTAACCATATGTATAGATGTAACCATAGCATCAAGTGGGATAGTTCTAAAGCGCTTGTTAAAAACAGAGATATAATAGAAAGAAATATTCTAGAATGTGCATTTATTCATTTTAAAAACAATTTCAATGACAGTGCGGGGACGTATAAAATTGACGATATCATGTTAAAATTTCTTTTGCCTCTCATTAACCCTTGTTAAGTATGTGCTAATTGTTTTGTTTTTCCTGTACGTTGTATATATTTATGGGCATCTCGCCTTTTATCTTCATTCCCTGACGAGGTGTAGCTTTGAATACACGAAATGCCTTGGAATCGTTTTTCTTTTTCCTTGTGGGTTTGCAGCATTCATTCATTTCACGTGTTTTATTGTGAAATTCATCCCATATATATATATATATATATATATATAATATATATATATATATATATATATATAATTTATTATTACGGATGTAAGAGCATCGTGGCAAAACTGCATATCCATCGAACTCACCGAACCAGCAATCCAGTTGCTAATTAGAACAATGTTCCTTACCTGCACTGACAAACGGTCATTTCATTGGCGATGCGACACTGATGAATTCAGAACAGGAATCTAGTTATCCTAAAACAGAGGAATTTCAAGGCCTGAAATGTGGTTTAATCTTGTCTTTGGACAACGTAACTTGGACGTAAGTACCGATACGTTTTTCGTGTAATGATATATCAGGCTCATAATTTTATTCCGTTATTACAACTGTAAAAGTATAAAAGATCGTAAAAGGAAAAGCTTTTACATTTTATGCTCGTAAATATTTTTATACTCTTTACCCTTAATAGATAAATAGTTCATATGAAGTTGGTAAAGTTTATAGTAGCTGTGAAAAGTGAAAGAATGACGTTTTGTTGCAACAGTTATGATAATATCCACCTTTATAAAAAGTAATAATAATAAATACACTCAATGGAAATCAATAAAATTAATTACTGACGTTATTCCAAATTAATAACGATGAATAAAAAGATATTTGCAGGTTCCAAAAATGTAATTTAATTTGTATTTAGACACTGAAAATCCATTTCAGTTTTAATCAGTGTAAAAAATTCCGCTACAATAACGATAAACACTGAAACTTGACGATATTGGAACATTTTAAAAGTAAACCACCATCACCAAAGTGCTTAACCAAACTGGCTTAAATACTTCGTTCTCAATAATATTTTCTGACCATCAGGATTCCTTCCTCTTTACTTTAGAATTTTCACTCATCTTTAAATTTCTGTCCTTCTTTTCAACCTCACTTCTTTGCTTTGTTTTAAAACTTTCACTCGTCTTTAAAATTTCTTACATCTTTTAACCTTCCTCCTTAAAGAGACAGCCTCGTAGGGACCGGCCGGTCTGTTGCTCTTTGGTGTCCTTTGTATTTCTTTGTATAAAAGATGGTCTTGCCTTTCATTGTTACTCTGTATGAAATACAAAAATATTAAATGAATTTTTTAATCAAGTGAATTAATAATAGATGTTTGTAGGCAAGTGGTTAGTCGTTAATAATGACCAATAAAATACTGTCGACATTAGTCTGTAAAAAGTTTAAGGTATCAGTCAAGAGATATCTAAATTCCAGGTAATATTTATCCATCTTTCAAAACCATCTTCTTCCATTGTCCCATCAAGGAAACTCCAGTTTAACTCGCGTGTGTTGTAAGAAGACTGTGCAACCTGTCACACCTTACAATGCACTCTTCAGTGGAAAGGACCAAAAAACCTAGTTATAAAACCTTTCGAGCGTGTCTCGAAGCATTTTGATCTCTAATTGCATAAAAAAGCCCTCCTAACACATCTATATCAGATCTAAAGAAATATGAACTAAATTTTCGCAAAATTTGGACAGGAGCTTCTTCTAAGATCTCATAGCATTGATGCCACAACGTGTCCAACCCCTTCAAGGAAGTACGTGGAAAGGCTACAAGATCAGACTTCATGTGTTTACTTTTTATTATAGCCTCAATTCAATATCTCTTAGAAATACTCGTATATGTACAGTTGCTCATATATGTAATGTTCCTCGCCTTACAGGCGACTCCGTACATGTGGCAACGCCACATTATCAATGTGAAGATATTATTAGATCTTAACAAGGAATATATATACACAATAAAACACCAATTCTTTATTACAACAAATATTCAATGGTTGAGAAAGTTTTACTAAATAGTTTATCCTACAAAATGATAGTCATACAAAATGCTCACAATTTGCCATAGATTAACATAACTGGTACAGCTATACCCGGTTCTAGTTAGTATTTGGTCCATCCCCCATTATTGTCTATTACATCTTGTAATCTGTGTGGCATAGATGCAACATGGTTATGTATGATGTGTGGGTTCCTTCGGAACATCTACTCAGCCATAGTGTGATCCAGCAGCTGGCGGCTGGTCCACTCCTGCCCAGGCTCCCACGAGTTCACCACATTCCTCCACACGTTCTCAATGGGGTTGAGGTCACACCCCTTACTAGACCAGCCCAGTAGTTCTAGATTTCGCTGCTCCTCGAACCACCTTCTAACAATCCTGGCGGTGTGGATGGGAGAGTTGTCCTGCAAATGGATTTTAAATATTAAAAGTAGAATTATATCTCATCCATACGCTTCATCAGTAACCCACTATTCGAGATAGGTTTTTAACCCCTATGTATTAGGGGTTTCTCTCAGCTAAATGTAATTGTGTGCCGTTATACAAATAATACAGTCTGCAATTATCCAGAATAAAATCCTAAAGTGTTGTCATAGTACTGAAAGAGTTAAAGAACAATTTTATGACCATTATTCGTCCCATGTAAACATGGAAACCGGACATACAAATGCGTGTAATACATAAATCTTACTCTAGTAATAGTATAATATTCTATAGCACACAAATACAACATACCTGCATAAAGATAATCTGCTCAGGATAGGGAAAGGCATACGCGCGTACAGAAGGCAGCATCACGTTCTCCATGATCTCTATATATCGATCTACCGTAAACCTCCCGTGGATCTCAATCAGCTATCCAAGTCCTTGCAGGTGCATCTATCCCCACACATTCGCCGTCACGTGCCCACTCCGTGTCACTTCGTAAATACTTTGGCGGGCATATCTCGTGTTGTCCTGTCGCAAACACCGAAGACGGCCATGAGTTGTAGACGCAAACGTCTCGTCATTGAAGAGAACTCTGCTCCAGCATGCGAGATCATCATTTATATGCTGGCGAGCAAACGAGAGCTTGGCTTTCGATGTCGTTTCTCGATCCTCTCCTTTTTGGCAGGAGTACGGCGGTGATATCCTGCTTCATGCAACCGTCTCCTTACGATGTCCACTGACACCCCCATATGTAGTGTCTCCCGGATGGCGACTGCGTTGTTGATTGGATCATTCTGCACTTCGTTGATTATTCTCCGGTCTTCTTCTGAGGTGGTCTTTCTTGGTGTCCCACACTTAGGACGATCTAGCAGATTCCCAGTCTCCTGCCACCTCTGCATCCAGCGTCGAACAATAGGCTTCGTAATTCCCAGTTCCATGGCTACGTCAGCTACAGAGAGGCCTGCTTCCTGCATACCAATTATCCGGCCTCGCTGTGCAATTTTATCTTGAGCTGGATTCATTTTCAGAGTCGGTGTTCGTCATACGGTGTAGAAATATGGTATGAGCATAGATCATGCCAGTAACCATGTCAACACCTCGGTTTGGCCCATCAACGTCATTTCAAGAACATTAGTATAATATTGTATGAGTTTATAAGTATATATACTGTAAACCAGGTTAATTTCGCAGCAGCAAATTTTCGCTCTTTCATATCCTTGGACGAGTTCGCGGCATCATAATTTCGCGATCAACAGTTGCTAGTTATGATCTTACAGATTAAAATGACGCTATGAATGACGACATTTATTCTGGACTGTGATTCATCGAGGTTGAGGTCGTATATCAAGGCAAGTTTTACCTCTTGGTTTGCGGATAAAGTTTCAGTAGCACTCAACGTAAATGAATCTCTCGGTAAGATAGATTTGAAGCTCTCCACCAGGGCCGTTTCCTCCAATAGGCGAAATAGGCGACTGCTTAGGGCCCCGCGGCGGTTAGGGTGCCCCATCAGCTTTCGCATTTTATGTTTAAAGTTATTTATAATTTAATAATTTATTTATTATTTTAATTTATAATTTATTTATATTTTTTATATTTAATGTTATTCGAAACTGAAAAATACGATACGATATGGATTGAATTCGAAACAATCTTTGTATGTATTGAGTGAAATGTTTTTAAAAATGTAAAAATGTTTGTGTTCAAAGTGTGCAGTGTTAATTATGCTTAAAAATTACAACAAAAGAAACATAACTTTCAATGAGAACTTTCATTTTGGCAATGCAAATTTGGCTTATTTTGTGCAATGCTAGTTATAAGCAAAAAAAATGAAAAAGTTAGTAATCATTTCGCTTTCTGACCTATTTATGCCTCTCCCCCCGCCCTCACCTCACACACACACACACACACACACACACATATATATATATATATATATATATATATATATATTAGGGTGGAGCGAAAATATGAATTTTAGAATATCAATTTGGAATATCTAGGAAAAGTTGTAAATGACGCTAATTTAAATGTCCACCAAATTTGAACTAGCTGCTGTTTCAGTAAGAGGCTCCCCAATGACCTTGAAAAACCGTCACATTTTGAGCTTCAGTCACTCAGTCTTCCTAAAGTGCGTGCAGTGACGAGATGTGTTACAGTTTAGCTTAGCCTATTAGTATAACTACTTAACCGTTTTTGCATGCATAAATATTTTTTCTTGTAATTCTCTGATTTAATTACATTAATTCTATTTTTCCAGAAATATTAAAATGGATAAAAAAGTAAAGACAAGGCAGTGTAGTATATGCCCAGTTTTTGGCGCTACTAAAGAACTAAATAGCAATAGGCTTCCAACCTATGAAGAAATGTTTAGACATTATTTATGGGTAAGAGCTGACATAAAGTTCACTATATTAAAGATCTTGCAGTGCCTGACGTATCAGAAAGAGTCGCTTTAGATATTGAAAATATTTGGGTAAAGGCCTCAATTCCAACATTTTCTCACAAAAGAGTTTTGCAGCTTATTCGCTCCTATCATAATATATATATGTATATATATATATATATATATATATATATATATATTATATGGTGTTGATAAATCCATACAAAGGAAGAAAAGGAAGCCCAAATTATCAAAACAAATTACAGTTGTTCAGAGAAAAGCTAAAAATTTATTTGATATTGCTAGCTGCAAATGTGAGTTTGATTCATGTCAGTGTGATAAAACTAAAAAGGTTCCTCACATTGAGCAAAAATTTCTCACTGATCAAAGAGGAGATAGGAAAATGGCAATTGGGAACGTAAATAAAATAACAACTGAAAAACTTATAAAGAATATGAAACGAAAAGAAGTGGAACTTTCTTGAATTAGCAAAAGCATTTCAACTAATGATGATGCTGTAGTCCTAGGCCTTGATTCTTCTGATTCAGAGGGTGACATTTCAACTTGCTCAGGGAAAGAATCAAACCCGACCCAAACAAGAGCTGTTGATGATGCTAGACCGTCTAACTCGCATCAACAAATGAGAGTTAATTTAGGAAATGTTGCACAAGTTTATTGTAGATACGGCATATCTGACCGGGCAGGTGCATCTTCACATCTGCTGCCCTGCAAGATGTTGGTCTAATAGGAAATGAGGATATCTCCCTCGTAATTGACAGAAGTAAAATTAAAAGAGAAAGGACGAAAATACGGCATAAAATGCAACAAGAAAATAATGAGGAACACTTAAAAGCTCTATATTTTGATGGAAGAAAAGATAAAACTAAATGTCATATCAAGCAAGACAAGAAATATTATTACAAGTCGGTCATTGAAGAACGCATAAATTTAGTAAGAGAATCATGGTCTTGCTATGTTGATCATATTGCACCTGTCTCTGGTACTGCTCATGGTATTAAAGATTCGTTAATTCAGTTTTTATCAGAAAATGTTCAAAACATTGATGAACTGGTGGCTATTGGATGTGATGGAACTCCTGTAAACACAGGAAGGCATAATAAAATTATTAGCCTCTTAGAATTGGCATTAGGTAGACCTTTGTAGTGGCTAATATGTCAATTGCACGCTAACGAACTTCCACTTCGCCACTTGTTATATCACATTGATGGGAGCACAACAGGACCTGATACCTTCTCTGGAACAATTGGCAAAGCACTGAAAAATTGTGAACAACTTCCAGTTGCAGGGTTTGATAAAATTAAAGCTGATATACCATACATAGCAAATAAAGACTTAAGTACGGACCAGAAGTATTTGCTTGAAATTTGTAAAGCTGTGTGCTCAGGTAAATGCTCGCAGGATTTGTCTGCAAAAAATCCAGGAACTTTATTTCATGCAAGGTGGATAACTACAGCAAATCGAATTCTACGCTTATACATTGCTAAAGATAAACCATCAGAGAACCTTCGTGCATTAGCAACATTTGTAATGAAAGTTTATGCTCCAATGTGGTTTACCATTAAGTCAAAATCTTTATGCACAGAAGGAGGAAGACATGTCTGGGAAACCATTTCAAGATCAAGATACCTTCCACTTGAGCTAAGAAACGTTGTGGATTCTTCAAAACAACGCAACGCTTATTTTGCTCACCCAGAAAACCTAATCGCTCGCCATGATCACCGATGATCAGGAACACATCAGAGAGCTGGCAATTGGAAAAATTATGCTTGCAAGAAGCAAAACACAAAAGAAAATCCGAAAGTTTTCAATACCAAGGCTGAACTTTGGAGCAAAAGAATACATTGATCTTATTAACTGGCAAGAAGAAGGGCGATTGAGTCCTCTGCTTTTGCAGCAATAAACGGAGAAGGAATTGAGAGAGCTCGCTTCCAAACAGTCAGATTTTGGAGGCATACTTGGGATGCCATGTCACACACAGGCCGTAGAAAGATGTGTTAAGCTAGTAATGGAAGCAGCAGCTACACTTTGTGGAAAAGAACGAAGGGATGGATTCATTCGAGTGAGATTGGAATCAAGAAATATAATGCCATTTTTAATACTAAATCACAGCATAGTTCGGTAATTAGGAAAAGGAATAAGACTTAGACAAAAGTCCATAATAAGGTTGGGTGGTTGGGATGGGCTAGGCTGGAACTCGATGTGCAACTACCTTCACGTAATGAGCTCTGTGTACTTTGTTTATATATATATATATATATATATATATATATATATATATATATATATATATATATACACAAAGTAGGGGAATACTGCCAGAAATGTTCAAATTAGGAAGCGATTTTTTGCCCTCGCTGGGGACCTTGAACATTTAATTTAAGGGACATCAAATTTTGAGTGAACATTGACAGTAGGCCGTTGACAACTTTTGCAGGTATTCCAATTCGATATTTGAAAAAAAAAATTTGGGGTCCATTTTCACTCTACCCTATATTATATATATATATATGAAAATTATTTCACGAAAGTAACACGTGAAAATATTTATGATGAATAAAACCACGAAGGAAAGGAAACACAAAATGGTGCTCAAGCGCTTTCGTCTAATGACATCCTCAGAACACTGAAGTACATAAAAGGGTGACAGCCTATATATAGGTTACAGAAAGAAAAAAAAAAGAAATAATATATATATATATATATACACATACATATCTATATACAGGGTGTCCGAGAATTATCTGTACAAGTTTTGGGGCTGTTATTAAAAGTCAACCATGAAGTGTAGAAATTCCAGTGTTGTCCCATTTTACAGAGAATCTCATTAAGTTTTTTCTGATACCAAGTTTTGACAAGTTTTTTAGAAATTCCAGTGTGTCCGAAAATTATCTGTACAATTTCATCTTTTAATAAAATTCTTGATAACACACGTAAAATTCTTAAACAAGATTATTTAGAATCTGTATTTTCAAAAGTTTCTTTTATTAAAGTAACGTTGTTACAAACATTCGATATGTGCACCATCAGTGATTCGCAAAACATCCAATCGATAATCCAAATGTTGCCATGTACGCTGCAGCATATCCACATCAATTCGCTCAATAGCAGCTGTGATTCTTGCTTTTAAATCATCAATGTCTGTCACCCGCGTACAAAAAAAGAAAAAACTTGTCAAAACTTGTTATAAAAAAAAACTTAATGAGTTTCTCTGTAAAATGGGACAACACTGGAATTTCTACACTTCATGGTTGACTTTTAATAACAGCCAAAAATTGTACAGATAATTCTCGGACACCCGGTGTATATATATATATATATATGCAATAAACGGAGAAGTAAAAATAAAAATTAAAAATTAAAGTATTAACAGAGAGGCATACAGATTTGTAAGGAAAAAATATCGATTTTTAGCACAAGATCAAATGAATTAGAAAAATACAAATTTTTACTGGAAATCTGCCCTGGTTTTAACACTCTGCCTTTTTTGGTTAAGTTTCGATGTATATAAAAATAAAATGAAAATTAAAAGTTAATAAAGTAGCATACAAGTTTACCAAAGATTTAGCGTTCTACCCTTCTTATCTAAATCTGTTTTGAAGGAATTCAAAACAACAGGATCGAGTTGAAAAAGACCTTTGCTTATGTTGAAGTTATTTGAAAGTTGGATAATGGCAGACTCAAGAATATTTCTATTAACAATGTTGCTAGAGTGGAATAAAACTGAAGCATTATTCCAATCAATACAGTGGGATAACTCTGACAAATGGACAAAAAGGGCACTGGACAACTGTCCTGTTCTAACGGAATATTGATGCTGTTTTATACGTGTGTGCAAATCCTTTCCCGTCTGACCTATGTAAAAGGAATCACATTGTTTACACCCATTTTTATAGATAATGCCTGAATTATTGGTAGGGCTATTTTTTACTATGATATTTTTCACAATATTGTTATATGAAAATACTACATTAATATCCAAAAGTTTAAGTACATTAGCAATGCCTAAAAAGCTCGGGAAAAATGGAAGTACTAAAATATTTTTTGACAAAGTACGAGTGTTATTATTGACACGATAGAAAGTTCGTTTTGCCTTGTTGAGACAAGATTCCATAAACGCAGATGGATAACACAGATCACTTCCAATACCGTTGATTTTTTCCAATTCGTCATCGATGTATTCCGGACTGGCGATCCTAAGGGCGCGGAGAAACATTGATGAAAAAATGGCCTTCTTAGTTGGGGTGTCATGTCCAGAGTAAAAGTCTTGTCCCCCATTCTCGGAACTATCTCTGATTCACATGTAAAAAATTCCATGGATCTTACTGAAAAATTGAATAATGCACGTACTGAAATTAACGATAGATTGATCAGTTTTGACGTGTGTTCATTGTTTACAAAAGTGCCGATTGACGATATGCTTGACTTTCTCTCCCAAGAATTACATAAGTATGACCTGCCACTACCTTTACACATTGTTTTGGATCTTATTAAGCTTTGCATCAAAGACTGTAAATTCACTTTCAATAACGAGTATTATCAACAAGTTTTTGGGATGGCCATGGGCAACCCCTTATCGCCCCTCCTCTCCAATATTTATATGGAGTTTTTCGAAATTACTTACATTCCGAGAATCCTGGGGGTTGGCATCCCTTGGTTGCGGTACGTCGACGATATTTTGTGTATCTGGCCCGTGAATCGTGACCTGGATAACTTCCTCCTTCAGTTAAATGATCAAGTCCCCTCCATTAAGTTTACTTTAGAAGTGGAACAAGACAATTCAATCCCATTTTTGGATGTGCGTGTACATAGGGAAAGCCCAGGTTTTAAGTTTAGTATCTATCGGAAAACAACAAACAATTTGTCCTACGTACACTTTTACTCGGGACATGACACCCCCACTTAGAAGGCCATTTTTCATCAATGTTTCTCCGCGCCCTTAGGATCGCCAGTCCGGAATACATCGATGCCGAATTGGAAAAAATCAACGGTATTGGAAGTGATCTGTGTTATCCATCTGCGTTTATGGAATCTTGTCTCAACAAGGCAAAACGAACTTTCTATCGTGTCAATAATAACACTCGTACTTTGTCAAAAAATATTTTAGTACTTCCATTTTTCCCGAGCTTTTTAGGCATTGCTAATGTACTTAAACTTTTGGATATTAATGTAGTATTTTCATATAACAATATTGTGAAAAATATCATAGTAAAAAATAGCCCTACCAATAATTCAGGCATTATCTATAAAATTGGGTGTAAACAATGTGATTCCTTTTACATAGGTCAGACGGGAAAGGATTTGCACACACGTATAAAACAGCATCAATATTCCGTTAGAACAGGACAGTTGTCCAGTGCCCTTTTTGTCCATTCGTCAGAGTTATCCCACTGTATTGATTGGAATAATGCTTCAGTTTTATTCCACTCTAGCAACATTGTTAATAGAAATATTCTTGAGTCTACCATTATCCAACTTTCAAATAACTTCAACATAAGCAAAGGTCTTTTTCAACTCGATCCTGTTGTTTTGAATTCCTTCAAAACAGATTTAGATAAGAAGGGTAGAACGCTAAATCTTTGGTAAACTTGTATGCTACTTTATTAACTTTTAATTTTCATTTTATTTTTATATACATCGAAACTTAACCAAAAAAGGCAGTGTGTTAAAACCCGGGCAGATTTCCAGTATAAATTTGTATTTTTCTAATTCATTTGATCTTGTGCTAAAAATCGATATTTTTTCCTTACAAATCTGTATGCCTCTCTGTTAATCCTTTAATTTTTAATTTTTATTTTTATTTCTCCGTTTATTGCATATATATATATATATAATAATTATATATATATATATATATATATATATATATATATATTATAATATATATATGTATGTGTGTGTATATATATATATATATATTATTTATTTTTCTTTTTTTTTTCTTTCTGTAACCTATATATAGGCTGTCACCCTTTTATGTACTTCAGTGTTCCTGAGGATGTCATTAGACGAAAGCGCTTGAGCACCATTTTGTGTTTCTTTTCCTTCGTGGTTTTATTCATCATATATATATATATATATATATATATATATTTCACATTATACGTATATAAGGCAGATGTTTTGATGCATATCTGGCAAATTATCAGCTAATGGGGTTGGGGGTCTCCAAACAAATCTTGTCTTCGGCCCCAAAAATGCTAGAAACAGCCCTGCTCTCCACATTGAAACCTATTCATGCAAAATGGATTGTCTCTCCATGGGATAACCTAAACAAAATGAGAGACCATTCGGAAGGGTTGGGAAATTAGCGGTATTCATGACATTCTTGTTATACAGTAATAATACACTATATTAGGTCAACGGTACGCCCTTGACGCTTGGTTAGGTTAGGTCGTGATATTTTCGTTAGTTAGCCTTATAAGGCTACGGCGTATTTTATTTTGAACATCAATAGCCCTTTATCTGGATATCGTTCCCACTCTTCTCACCTTGGGCCTCAGTAATTGGGGTGCCTGTGGCCCTCCAATTACTGGCGAACCAATTATTCGGTCAATAAAACTACAGAAAAGAACGCAGCCATGAAAATCTAAAACTTCACAAATCTTGATACGATGAACTCGGATGTGAAGTTCAAGATTTTCATGACTGCGTTCTTTTCTATAGTTTTATTGACCAAATAATTGAACCGACAGTAATTGGGGGATCGCAGGCCCCTAATTACTGGGGGTTCAATTATTTGGTCAATAAAACTATAGTCATGAAAATCTTAAGCTTCACAAATATTGACACAATGAGAAGCTCAAGATTTTCATTGCTGCGTTCTTTTCTATAGTTTTATCGCGGTGCTGGGGCCCTCGGGCCCAATAATTGGTGGTAGTGGTGGGGGGGGTTGGTCACACATATTTTCGTTCATTACTCATCACCCCCATCCACGACACGAAGTTTGGTCGAAATCGGTTCAGAAACGTAAAAGTTTTTTCTGCGGACAGACAGGCAGACACATTTTTGCAAAATTATAATAGTAATGGTGCCCGATTAGGTTAATTAAATGGCCGGTTAGGTCAACTGAATGCCCGATTAGATTAATTGAATGCCCGGGTACGTTAATTGAATGCCCGGTTAGGTTAATTGTACACCCTTGACGATTGGTTAGGTTAAGTCATGGAATTTTCGTTAAAGCCAACGAAAATATCATGACTTAACCTAACCAATCGTCAAGGGCGTACAGATGACCTAACCTGGCATTCAATGAACCTAACCGGGTATTCAATAATTTTACCATAGGTTTCGTAATGATCTTGATGACGTCATTTAATGTTTTAAAATTAATTAGTTAATTGCTATTTTCTTACTTACAGCGACAGGCATAATGATATTAGGATATCTAATAGAAATTTTGTAATATTTTAAAGTGGGGAAAATAAATAATTTTCTAAAAATGATCTTCAACTATAAAAGCGCATCTAATCAGATAACTTAATTAACAATCCACAGTTACACAATCTTGCCTCTCTCACTAATGTCATCTTAGGAGGAGACTTCAACGCCAAAGACACTAGTCGGTACCTGCACAACCAAAACAACACCAGAGGCGCCAACATAGCCACACAACTAAACAGCCTCTTCATTCTTAACAATACAGAAGAACATACACACATACCACATGAAGCAGGATACTCAAACTCCTCCCCAGACATAACGTTCTGTTCCCCCTCACTAGCAACACATACACATTGGAGAACAGAAAAACAACTGTCATCAGACCACCTGCCCATCATCATTACAACACATTCTACACTCTGCCCCAACAGCCTTAGGCACACTTACAGAAATTACAAGAGAGCTGATTGGGAACAGTTCAAAATACAGACTGAGGAGCAATTCACCACATTAAACAGCACACCCATCATAAACATCGATACAACACTCAAGACATTTAATCAGATTATCAATAATGCAAACAAATACATACCCAAGGGCAACATTAGGAAATACAACCCAAATTACACTAGAGAAATAGCCCACCTCATAAGGCAACGTAACAACTTCAAATATAACACACAAACACCACACACAGAAGCCATAAAACAGCAGATTCAACAGCTCAACACAGAAATAAACAACAAACTCAAAGAAAAACAAACAGAAACATTCAGGGAATTCATAACAACACTAAACCACTCCACAGATACATACAGGCTATAAAAGACTATAAACAGCATTACCAACTCTAACAGCGGCATTCACACCTCACACGCGGCTATCTGTCGCAGCCAAAATAATATCCCAACATACACACAACAAGCTAACATTCTAGTTAATCACTACGCAAAGATAAGTCACTTAAACAGACAACAACCAGAAACACGCAGACAGACAAACAGCCAGACACAAGAAAACCTACAGACTCGACACAACCATTACACCCTTCAATACAGACCAGACCACCAAGATCATCAAAAACATTAAGAATTCGAAGGGTACTGGACCATACAACATATCTAACATACACCTTAAACACTTGGGCCCATAAGGAATACTAGCTCTCACAAATATCAGCACATATTCATACCAACACTGTATTATTCCTGACATATGGAAACAAGGTAAAATTATTACACTACTCAAACCAAACAAAAATCCAACAGAACCAGCTTCCTATAGACCCATTACTTTACTATGCACACCTTCCAAAGTAACAGAAAGACTAATCTTACAAATCACCAACCCACACATACCACTATCGCCTACTCAACATGGATTCAGACCTCACCACTCAACCACGACATTACTCACTAACCTCACGCAGCACATCATAGATGGCATCAACTCCAGAAGACCAGCTCAACGTACACTATTAGCAACAATAGACATTAGTAAAGCATTTGATGCTATCCCACGCTTCCCTCTTATAAACAAAATACTCAACACAAACATGCACAATAACACCAAAAGGTGGCTGAGCAACTATCTCTCAGGAAGATACTCACATGTCACATTTAATGGCAAGTCATCCAAAAACAAGCTTTTTCCGAACGGGGTCCCTCAAGGCTCTCTTCTCTCACCAACACTCTTCAACTTATACATGCATGACATTCCAACACCTATAGATAACAAGCTTACCTTATCATCATATGCAGATGATATCACTCTAACATCCACCCACAACAACATCGACACCGCTACAAATAACCTACAAACATATATAAACAGTATACAAGACTGGCTCACACAAAATAGACTCAAAGTAGCGCCCACAAAATCAACCATCACCTTGCTTACAGGCAACACAAAAGAACACCAGGTAATTCCACAGCTTACACTAAACAACATCAACATTCCACACACTCACAGAACCAAAATACTTGGTGTCACATACAACACATCATTATCTTTTGCAAACCACATTCAGGACATTAAAACCAAATATACGTCAAGACTTAACACGCTTAGGGTACTAACAGGCACAAACTTTGGACACCAGCAGGAAACAACATCACTCATATACAAACAATATATTCGCTCAGTTATGGATTATGCTAGCCCATGCTGGGCACCCATTATCTCAAACACACACATAAACACCTTACAAACAATACAAAACAATGCACTTCGTATCATTACAGGATGCACTCAAACAACACCAATAGAACACCTGCACACAGAAACAAAAATACTAAAAGTTAGGGAACATTTAGACATGAGGGGAACACAATTCATGGCAGCAGCGACAACTAACCCACAACACCCTTGCCACTACATGTACAATCATGCACCAACACCTCGCACCATTAAGGTAACACCAGAGAGACATTATAACCAAATACTCCATTCCATACCACGCCCACAGACATCACACAGTACAGAAACACTTACACACACACCTAACCCACAAAGCACTGACACGACTCGGTCCGAATGCGGTCCTAGGTGCGAAGCCGCCACCCATTAGCAGGTCAGAGATCAGCCTGAGCAGATCGGATCGAGTTAACTTAGCACGATTCCGATGTGGACATCACCCCAACTTACGGACATATAAACACAGACTAGACAACTCCATAGACGACACCTGCCACCTGTGCCAAGACACACCACAAACAATTGAACACATTATGACGGACTGTACCGCTCTAGCACAACAACGAACACAACACAACATCACTAGTGCGCTGAACCTCTGGTCCACTCCGGAGAGGGCGATCGGTTACCTCCGTGCCGCCGGCTTGCTCGATCAGGGTGGGCTGATCGGCTAAACAACAACAACAGCTTAATTAACGTATTTCTATGATAACTAAAAAATAGAATGATAAATCAATATCCTATCAAATTGTTTGTGTATACGTAAAATTATTTGTACAAAAGCCACAGTAATAAAACGCACAAAAGTCACGGTAAATAATTTCGAGTGTGGCTCGTTTAACTTTAAACTCGTGTTTATTTAAATTGCCTGTTTTAATTATGTAATTTTTTGTATTGAATCGATAAAGAAATCTTTTGTGAATCGAAAAATGTTAAAATTATAACAAATATAAAAATATTTTGTATAAAAATCATTGAATTTTAAAAATGTATGTTTGTTTTTAGTTTTTTGCAAAATGTTCCTTATGAATTTTAAAAATATATACTTTTTTTAAATTGAGTCGATAAATAAATCTTTTGTGAATCGAATGATATTAAATATTTAGTAAATATTGACTTATTTTGTGTCAAAATTATGATTAAAAATGAAAAATTAAAAAAATGCGTGTACAGGCATGGGAAGAACTGTACCCCTAAAAGGGGGGAAGGAATTATGTTAGGGAATTTTTTTTAGCATGGGCACTGCACAATAAAAAGACGCATCGAATGGTGAAAACCGCATTGTTCTACACCAATTGTAGCGACCTGTAGGTGTGCGCAAAAAAAACTGTTACATATATATATATATATATATATATAAGGCTTCATTTCTGAAATAGTATATTAGACTAGCAAAAGGTCGGCGCTACGCGCCGATTTTGCTAGATCTGCGGTGCTTCGGCTGAATTGTGGGCCTACGGCGTATTTTATTTTGAACATCAGTAGCCCTTTATCTGGATATCATTCCTATTCCTCTCACCTTGGGCCTCAGTAATTGGGGTGCCTGCGGCCTTCCAGTTACTGGCAAACCAATTATTCATTCAATAAAACTACAGAAAAGAACGCAGCCATGAAAATCTAAAGCTTCACAAATCTTAATACAATGAGCTCGGATTTGAAGCCTAAGATTTTCATGACTGCGTTCATTTCTATAGTTTTATTGACCAAATAACTGAACCGACAGTAATTGGGGGCCCTGCTGCCCGCCAAATCATAGTTTTCATTGTTTCGAGTGCATCAATAATATTGTTATAGTGTTCCATTAGTTGTGATAAGCATGATCTTCTTGACCGGAATCGATGTTGGTTATCATTTTTTTTCTGAGTTTCCCCATTAATCCCAAACCCACCCACTCCCCCATTACCCCACCCACCCCTTCTCTCCCAATACCCCTCCCCACCCCTCTCCCCCATTTACCCCCACCCTTCCCCCATTACCCCAAGGGGGGAAGGGGCTGGCATCTTGCAAAAGATTTACTTTAATTTTTTTTTGGTTACATATATATCGCATCTATTTTTCTGAGTTTCCCCATTAAACCCCACGCCCTCCCCCATTACCCCACCCCTCCCCCATTTTGTGCCAAAATTATGATTAAAAATGAAGAAATGGAAAGAACTGTACCCTAAAAGGGGGGGGAAGGATTTATGTTAGGAATTTTTTTTTTAGCATGGGCACTGCAATAAAAAGACGCATCGAATGTGAAAACCGCATTGTTCTACACCAATTGTAGCGACTGTAGGTTGTGCGCAAAAAACTGTTACATATATATATATATATATATATATATACACATATATAAAGGCTTAATTTCTGAAATAGTATATTAGATGTCTGTGTTATATGTTGTTGCACTCGGTTGTCCCTCCTCAACCCCACCTTCCCCCAGTTGGGGTACCTTGACTAAAACTGCGCCGTTGCCACATGTACGGAGTCGCCTGTGAGGCGAGGAACATTACATATGTGGGCAACTGTACATTATATAGTATAATAAAAATGCCCTTGCCTCTCTAAATCAACAGCGTCTCTTGTGTTTGAAATCGTTTTGTATGATGTCGGTGATTTGTTAATCCACGACGCAACAGACCAAAAGCAAAACATACAAACATACACACACACACTATATATATATATATCATACACACAGACCGTGCATGGAACAAGGAACTCTTCTAGGAAAATTAAATCCACTATAGTCCGAATAAGTAATGGTAAGTGACAAATACTATAGTTTTTTCTTTTTCATGATGCTAGCCCGACGTGGGCAACGGGTGACTCGCAACGAGGTCCCAAAAATATAGCTTCCCTCACCAGCTATCTGCAAAGCAGATAGGATCCAGCTTTGGGACAGGATCTAAGGTTTAAAGCAGCCTAGCCCAGCTACATTTAGAACCTCAATATAAGCAAAAGACTCGCTGCCTTCACGTCAGAGTGAATACATCAAAGAAAAAGGGGTAACTATTATATTTTTAGCCAAAAACCAAAACTTAAACCTCAACTAGAAGAGTTCCTTGTTCCTTGCACGGTCTGTGTGTATCATAAAAAACCTGAGGGAACCATTCTGAGTTCATTCCCATCATGAAACAGACGTGTTGTGGGCCTTGAAAAGTGGACGCTCAATTCTGCCAGTTGAGGTTTAAGTTTTGGTTTTTGGCTAAAAATATAATAGTTACCCCTTTTTCTTTGATGTATTCAATCTGACTTTAAGGCAGCGAGTCTTTTGCTTATATTGAGGTTCTAAATGTAGCTGGTCTAGGCTGCTTTAAACCCTAGATCCTGTCCCAAAGCTGGATCCTATCTCTTTGCAGATAGCTGGTGAGGGAAGCTATATTTTTGGGACCTCGTTGCGAGTGACCCGTTGCCCACGTCGGGCTAGCATCATGAAAAAGAAAAAACTATAGTATTTGTCACTTACCATTACTTATTCGGACTATAGTGGATTTAATTTTCCTAGAAGAGTTCGTTGTTCCATGCACGGTCTGTGTGTATCATAAAAAACCTCAGGGAACCATTCTGAGTTCATTCCCATATATATATATATATATATATATATATATTGCGTCGTGCGATGACCGATCACCGACTTCCTAACACTGGAAAGGCTGTATTTTTGTGTGAGCAAAGGCAATTGCATTATACTGTACGTTAAAAGTAGAATTGTATCTATCTTTTGGGTGCTCATTTTACTCTTGCCGGGTTCTGTAGATTTTATTAACTTTATTTAATACAGATACATGCAGTACAGTATATGTAAACTACAACATTTCAAGGCAAGCAGCAAGACGAAGAGGTTTAGAATGATAAACAGACTCGCACAGAGAAACTACACACCAGATTTAATTTCACTACATCATAATTTAGTATATAATTATAGAGATGATGGTAAGAGGATCATTTAAGTTTCTTTAAATTAAAATTTTATGGAAGTTTCTACGCCAGCATTGGATTCTACAGGAGTGGAGTTTTTGAATGACATATTTTATTGTCCATGACGAGTGAGCAGTATTTCTGTTGAAGTAATATTTGTCTTTGGAAGAGGTCTAATTCTTTCGTACGAAGATCCTTCTAAAACCGAATTTCATCAGCGGTTATCCATAATGTTAAAATTAAAACGGTTATTAGGTAAAGGCCAAATACAATACACAGAGGAATAAGAATGGTTTTGATAATTGTGAAGTTCTCCAAGGTATCCCAAACTAAAGGTAAAGGTAAACATCTATACCCGTGAAGTTAAGCATCAACACACACGAAGTTATGTATTCCGTTTTCGCTTCTTGTATATTCACACTTGGAATTATTCAGAATTAGAGTCTAAAGTGTTTAATTTATTTCCTGCTGACAACTTACACTTAAAAAATAGAGGAATATAAAGTAAAGCGGTACAGTCCACATTAACAAAATATTAATTCCCAATAAAATTCTCAACATTTGTTTGAAAAGAAGATACGATAGAAAGCCCACAATTGAATACATGCAGACAATGAATGTTACGATTGCTAACAGGTAATAATCAAAACTGGAGGAATGTTACGAGACTGGAATTATCAAAATGATGAAGAACACGAATGAAAATACAATTAGTATGCCATGCAGAAATGTCACAACAACCCTCCATATAGCTCTTCCTTTGAAAATATTCACCATGGCATCAAAGACTCATTGTTTAAATTTAGGACCAAAAACATTTAAATTATTGTACCGAAGATAACAACAGTCACTGCAAAGAATGAATAATATTCGACAGAAAATCTGTGAAAAGGGCAACCTCTACATCATTCAGCAGTAAGAGGCAAAGCCTACCTATGTCTAGTCAGTCCACTCTTATGCGTAAATAATTTCATACAACAGACTCTGAACAGGTATGTTTTAACCAGAGTTTAATAGTGACTTACATTTTTAATGTAGCTTCACAAATTTTCGGATGTAAAGTTCAAAATTTTGTAAATTTATTGACCGATTCACTTTTCTGGATTTCATAAAAATGTGTGAAATTTTGTGGAATCGTCGAGGGACTATGGTAATCCGTAGACTTTGGTTCAGATATCGTAGTCAAACTCCATGATCGCGTTTCAAAGTTTAATTTTTATATATTTTTATATAGCTAATGAATTATTTATCTAGTGTAGTTTACCAGAGAGCTTTGGTGGGATCCTAGTTTTTTATCTATTATTCAGTTAAATGTAATAAAACAAAGAAATGACGATAAACGTTTCACTTATTTACAGTTAAATAAACTCCTCTTTTTTGCCATTAATCCTAAACTAAAATTTTACAATTATTAAAGGTAGATGTGGTCCAGTGTATCCCGAAATTTGTAATCGATTGTACGCTCTTTCCTGAAACAATATTAAATTGAAGGATAAAAATTAGTATATAATAAATTAGTATAATTTTTTATTTCAAAAGAAAACCAAAGCAAATATGGGCGAACTTGAGAATTAAAGAAATAAGTTAGTGCTAATGAATAATTATGCTCTGACAGTTCTAACTTCAGAGAAGTACTTAGGAGGCCTTCCAAACAAATAAGAATCAGCATGGGAATCCCTATAAGAAGAAGAAGATGGAGGGTTGCCATGTTGATATTACATGGTCTTCTAATACCATTTGCATTCGTGATATTTTTTATACTTATCATTCCAGTGGTTTACTAGTCATCCACGAACGAGTATTACTTGATTGTTGTAATTACATTTCTTATCGTTCTGTAAGCTATTTTCGGCGTTTTTGTTTTCTGGATTTTTAAGTATTTATTGCGGGTATTATGTATAACAGCCGCCGCTCTCTTATTTACTGTTCCACTTTTTTTCATCAGCAATTATTTTTCGAGTGTAAACTGCAGCCACAAATTCCAGAATACTATAAACGTAACTTTGGGTCCTTTAGAATGCGAGAAAATAGGACGAGAAAGCGACCACATTGTGTATAATTGTAGGAACGTGATTCCTTGGATAAATGAATGCTTGCCTCTTTCCTTATTTTGGTCGACTATCTTTGTAGAAAATCACATTTACGTAAGAGCTTTCATTATGCCACTGACCATCATCTTCGCTTCCTACACACTCGCAGTTCTTATATTAACCGTGTGGAGAGGAGTTGATGAAATAAGATTTGAAAAAGATATTTGCCTCTTTGGAGCAGCTACAGCTCATGCGCCACACCCAAACGTTTTACCAATGGTGTATTCTGCTGCAAATTTATCACCACATTCTAAACCGCTTATTTCGGTGCAAGCAAAACTGGCGAAAGAAAGTGGTAAAAAACAAACGGCAAAGTCAAGCACAGCTAGAAAAAAAGAAAGCAATGAAAAAGCATGTAATTTGCAACCTGTCATTTCAACTCAAAATCAGAAAAATTAACATCTCAACATTGCCAAAATCATTTTATGACATGTAAAACAAATGCCCTCTTACTAAATTAGATTTATTTTTAAATATCATAGTAAATGACGTTACGTTTTCTGTTTATATATATATAAGGAATAGATTTTGTTTTGGTTATATGAATTTCTGTTATAAGAACTAATTAAAACTACTTGTTAGATATTTCATATAAATTAATTGCGCAAAATTAGGTCTATGATTAACCTGCTCAGATTTTCTCCCCATCAAAATCTGAGCTCATTTCTAAAACTTCACAGCAATAGTGGTTTCTTCATTCTTTTAAAACAAAATATCCGATGATTTACCTTCATATCAGAAGCAAACAGCTTTATTAACTTCAGTAATAAATATATATATATATATATATATATATATATATATATATATATATACGAAAGCGTCGTTAACACGTTCACTTTCTATATACTTTACAATGATACTGCGAGCTATACCACACTATACTTCAGAACAGTGGCACCAAACGTAACACAAACGTTACAGTTATTATCTGTTACCTTTTAAGGAGGGAAGGATTTTTTTTCCTGATAAACGTTTCCACAATGAAACAAAAGCAGGACAAGAGTTTATATACCTTCTTGTAAAGTAATTGCCACAATAAACTAAATACACTTGTTAGTTATCTTTTGTTTGCGCCAACATTGGTACAATAATAATAATAATAATAATAATAATAATAATAATCTGTTGAAAGTTATGCTCCACTTCTTACGATATAACCATGCATTATTATTATTAATAATCATTTACTATCATTTCTATTGATCACAATCACTAATTCTGATTCGAAATCACAATCCATACCGTAGTGTCTCTGCCTCGCGATGAAGTTCTTGCGCGGACGTCTGCACATCCTGTGACAGGTACCAACCGTGCGAATATTGGTTCTCGTGCCGTCCAAATGTTGGACAGCTAAATTTTAATATTGTCCGTTTCCTACATGACCCTTCATGTAATGACATTCATTGCCTCCAAATTCCACTGCAGCCTTTAGTAAGCCTCTTAAATCTAAATCATTCCGTTCCCTGTTTCCGTAACCAAGGACGACTCTCGTCGAATGACGTCATTAACTTCTAAATTTATCTCAAATAAAATCTTACGTCAGAAATTTATTTCTTGGATGAAAAAATGTTTGTTTATTTTCAAACAGTAGATAATCCATAATTTAATAAGCAATTCCACTCGCATATATATATATATATATATATATATATATATATATATGATGCAAACTCACAAGGAAAAGCAAAATGATTCCAAGGTCTTTCGTGTATTCAGAAGTACACCTCGTCAGGGAATGTATATACGGGGGTGGGGGGCGCAAAGTCAGGAGTCAAAGGGTCATCATTGCATAAATTATAAAATTTTTAACTGACGAAATGTACTTCTGAATACACGAAAAGCCTTGGAATAATTTTTTTTTCCTTGTGAGTTTGCATCATTCATTCCTTTCACGTGTTTAATTGTGAAATTCATTCCATATATATATATAGTGTATATATATATATATATATATATAAGTGATGTAGCGGTTGTCCGCAACCGCACATATTCTCAGCTCCGCAACCGCATTTATCAGTGCAGTTATTGCGGTTGTTTGAGGATATCTTACTAGGGCAACCAAATGCTCTAAATCCTAGTGTAATGGCTATAAATGCTATAAACTTCGTCAAATGCTGTTCCTGTCATGCCTCATGCCTTCACTCAAGGATGCAAAAAAGTAAAAGTTTGCTACGCCCTAATTGCGACATGTCTAGAATTGCTACTTGGACTGGATGGATAGATGCATTATGTAATAACTTACATTTATCAACGCTAGGTGGCTACAAAAGCATTATTTTAATTATATTTAATAAAACAATGATGATGTATAATTACTGTTGATAAAAAAAAGATAAAAAACACAACTTTTTTTATTAGAAATTAGACAACCTTTACTACCAAGTTACAAACTAAACTAAAGCACCAGCTTCAGTATCTGTTTAGACACGAGTGAGGGTAGTTGTGTTGCGCTAGCTCTCCGTCGCTACCTTTGTAACGTTACGTGCTTCAACCCATTAGTAAAGTGTTAGACTGTGGTACAACCATCATGGAGCGATCTACGAGTGCAGTGTGGAAGTACTTCTCGAGTGTCAAACGATGTAGGGAAGTGTGTCATATGTAATAAGATCTATTCATGAAAGGGAAGGAGTACCACTAACTTAAAAAACCATCTGCGTTCAATACACAAGAAGGAATATAATGAAGTGGTATCTAGTGAAAATGAAGCTAATGAACAGTCAAAGAAGAAAAAGGAATCAAAAGTGTCTCTTTACACCCCTACAGGAAATGAAGTGTGCAGTGAAAGAAAAGAGTCAGGCGATTGAAAGTTGCTTCGAAAAAGTCAAAATTTGGGATGCGAATCATTCCAAATCAAAATCACTGGACTATCGCATAGCCGAAATGATAATAATGGATGACTTGCCATTCAGCCACATTGAGGACTTGGGTTTCATGACTTATGGCTGAAACAGCTCCACAGTATAAAGTGAAACAGTGTTAGTTCTACACTGATCTTGTGTAGAACGATATTTATGACTTTGTTTCAAAGAAAGTGTTCAAAATTCTTGAGCCTCTAAAAGATTCGAAAGTATCATTGACAACGGATGCATGGTCAGACACGTCTGCTGAAGTGTCTTTACTCTCTTTGACATGCCATGCAGTGAATCAAGATTTCAAGAGAACCAATTTGGTGCTCAGCGTAATGCCACTTGATGATCGCCACACTGGAGAATACTTGTCAGAAAAATTTTAGCAGATGCTTCAGAAGTGGGCTATTGCCCATTCATCCATCCATTGTGTAATGCGCGATTCAGGAGCAAACATAAAAACTTTGTTTCTCACTGGCGTTCATAATATCGATTGCACTGTTTATAAACTTCAACTTGTAATCAAAAGTGGATTATCCTCACAAAAATCTCTCAGTGACTTGTTAGCTAAACTTCGATCCATCGCTACTCATTTCAACCATTCTACGATGGCGCAGGATGAGTTAAAAAAAATTCAGAAACACTTAGATCAACCTGAGCTTACAGTCATTCATGATGTCGCCATACGGTGCAACAGCACTTATCACATGATGCAGAGAACATTGAAGTTGAAGGAACCACTGAGTGGAATCAAAACAATGAAGGAGATAATGCGCACAGGGCTAATAAGGAGATTTGATGGCCTAGAAGTAAATGACATGTATTCTTTGGCTACCTATTTGGATCCAAGATACAAAGCAAAATTTTTTTTCCGCTTCACATGTCACAAAAGGTGTTCAGGAAAAATTGGGATATCTTTGTGATGAAATGGACAAGACTCAAACATCATCGGACTCGGAGACAGCCAGTGAACCACCGGCAAAGAAACCACTGATTGATTTAGGCCAGGCATCAGCTTCTACGGGTAAATCAATAACAATAATGGACTCAGTGAGTGCTCTATTGGCTTCCAGTGGTAATGACGAGACCGAAACTGAGTCAAGCAGAGACTCGCAAAAAGTGATCGAGAAATATCACAAAGAGAAAAGGATTGGACAAGATGATGCTTTGGCTTGGTGGAGGTCAAATCAAAAGAAATAAAAAAATTTGAGCAAACTGGCTCGGACATACCTTGGATGTCCTCCCTCAACTGTTCCTAGTGAACAATTATTTAGTGGAGCAGGGATCATCTACAATGAAAAAAGGAATAGGCTGAAGGGCAAAGCATTTTTTAAGCTTTTCCCACTGTGCGACAAAGGCAGATCGGGAAGCGTGTGGGGGGGGGGGGATTAAGGCAGGGGTGTGCTGCCAATTTCTTAACAACCGGTTCTGATACAGATAGGGGTGTAAATCGGCGAGCGCAAATGGCGCGAGTCATTAAGCTAGGGGGTCTGGGGTGAGCGACCCTGGAAACCAACGCATTTTAGCTTTTCCAAACAGCATTTTGTAACATTTTGGCAGACATTATTGAAAATAAAATTGTGAAAATAAAAAGTGCGGATACTTATTGAATTACTCTCGTGTGTGTATATATATATATATATATATATATATAATATATATACACCATACTCAAACGGAATGGTCTCAGGATGATCATGAAGCCACTCTTCTTTTAACGGGTCATTTTTTTAGACAGAGGACAGGTTTACCTATGGGCTCTTCGCTCTCTCCAATTTTAGCTAATATTTTTATGGAATTTTTTGAAGTTAATTGTTTGCCGGAATCTTTGGTGCCGGGGGTCAATTTGTTCCGTTACGTTGATGACACGTGTGTTATTTTGCGTGGGCCGACAGTTGAGCGCAAGACAATTGAGCGCCGACAATTGAGCGCCGACAATTGAGCGCACGACAATTGAGCGCAACGACAATTGAGCGCAGCAACAATTGAACTCAACGACAATTGGTCAAAAGGTGAAATAAATAGCCGTTATAAAACACTACATTAGATTTTATTAAAATTTTATTAAAATAAGTAAAACAAGAATTCTCTACTTTTGAAGGTCTATATGATAAGCTATAGCACGGAGATAATCGAAGCAATGTCTGCTTCTGTCGTCCTTAACAATATTAATAATGGCTTTATTTGTTCGAATATACTTGCTGTGTTTTGATTTATCCTTTTGTCCAGAATCTAGTCCCACAATTTTATTTTGTGTGTGACTTTGCTCAAGTCTCAGGTTAGGTTAGGTTAGGTTAGGTTAGGTTAACCTAACCTAACGGGATACAGTATTGGCATTCAGGTTCGATTTTGGAGTTTTGTGGCAAGTGGTCTAATAGTATTCTTGTCTGAACATGCCTTTGGGAAGCAAGAGAGCTTTTCAGGCAAAATCTTCGAGATTTATTTTTTATCTGAATTGTTGCTGCGCTTAATTGTCGTTGCGCTCAATTGTCGTTGCGCTCAATTGTCGTGCGCTCAATTGTCGGCGCTCAATTGTCGGCGCTCAATTGTCTTGCGCTCAATTGTCGGCGCTCCGTTATTTTGGAATCTCGTGTGGATCTGGATGAGCTGTTGGGAGTTCTTAATAGTGGATCTCTCTGTTTTTGGATGTTCTTAGTTTAAGAGATCCCAACCAAAAACCTTCTTTCAAAGTATTTAGAAAGCCTACGCATTCAGACAGCTACATTCATGCTTTTTCCAATCATTCTCTTTGTACTAAGAAAGGCGTTATTTCCGGTCTCCTTTTGAGAGCTTTCAGGATTTGTGACTCCATTTATCTTGACAATGAAGTTTTACATATTAAAAGTATATTTATATGTTTGGGTTATTCCAAATTGTTCATCGATAAAGCTTATTTCGCCGCTAGGAGATCTTTCTTTTCTCCCAAAACTGGGAACCGGGATAAAGACGTTGCATTCCTGAAAGTGCCCTTTGAGTTTAACAAAGGGCTTTCCTCACTATTGCCAAAGCAGATTAAGTTGGTTTCCGTTGTGCCAAATAAATTGTCTTCGTTTATTCGTCATCCTATTACTAAAGCCCTCAACAATTCTGGCGTAGTTTTTGAAATCCCATGTGGAGGCTGCCCTCAAAAATACATCGGGGAGACAAGTGACTTTCAGAGAAGGATTAATTCCCACAAATGTGATCTGAGATCGGGTAATACTTATAGTAGCCTAGTTCAACATAGGGAACAGCAAGCATAATCATATTTTTAACTTCCGGGATTCTAAACCTATCATAAAGGTTAGGGACCAGGAACAGAGACAAATATACGAGGCATTTTATATTTTGGCAGAAAACACCATTTCCAGTATTAAGTTGTCCTACAGTATGGATAGCTTTATTTTTAACATTTAAAATATTTTAAGGTAATTTCGGGTCGTGACCGGCTGCCAGATTTAGAGGATTGACTTTTATAGATTTCTTATCTCGAAGATTTGAAATCTAGGCAATAGTTTGCCTTTGCCAACTGCCAGACGTATGACAGCTACCATCTCTTTGTCCGTGTTTATGCCTTCACAGTCATTTTTACCTTAGCTCTTCCGCAGGGCCGTTTCTAGCATTAGGGGGCCCTAAGCAGTATACCCAGTTGAGGCCCCACCCCTCCATCCACCAACTCACGCCTTACTATCATACATCACCTCAGCACACACATACAAAAAATGGCTATGTTAATAAAAAACAATTATGAAACAATTTTAATGAAACATTTATGTCCAAAACAACAAATACGTACTTTCAGAAGACAAACAGAAAAAATACTCTTCATGAAATTCCTGAAAATTAGCTCATACATTATTCAGAATAAATGACACAGAACTATGTATAAAAAAATAATGCAATTATCAACTACCAAACAATTACTAACTCTACGATACAATCGTGTAATAGCTAACAGTTATACAGAACAGTTTGTATCTTCAAAATTTTTGCCTCCTAGATTTTTTCTGGGCGAAATCATCAATAACATCATCATATGAAATCTCCCTGCCAACTTCCTGGTTGATGCTTATGATGCCAAGGTCACTGAGGCGATGTGCCCCATTGATGATCTGAGGTAGTTCTTGATTAGCTTCATCTTAGAGAAGTTCCTCTCGGCTGACGCTACTGTCACAGGTAGAGTGCAGGCAATTCTTAGTGGAACCCAGAGATTGGGGTATAGTTCCTCCAGTTGCTTCTGATGAATGAAGGAGAGAAACTCCAATGCAGTCATGTTGTGTGAAGGTAAAGTCGGCAAGTTCTTAATTTCGAGGGCCAGTTCTCTTCCATCAATGTCAGAGTCAGCGCCAGAGCTCAGTATCTTAGAGAGCTTTTCACACTTGCAGGACAAGTCTTCCTTGTTCATTGTGGTGAAGTTTAGGAGAACCCCAAATATGTCCTTCACATCATCTAATGTTTTGAATCTCTCATTTATTGACCCGATGGCACAATCCACCACCACATTGAAAAATTTGACTTCCAGCCTCTTTAAGGCTTCTGTAAATGGTTCGTCAGGAGCTTCGTAAGCAAAGTGCTTTTTTGTGGATCTGAGCCTCTTCTCCTTCAGCACAGCCTCCACATTCAGTTCCTCACATATGTCCCTAGCTACGACTTGTGCTGCAACAAAACCTGTTTCTGTAGCTGGTGAGTGTCTTTTGTTTTTGTGAGGAGGTTGACTGCCACATCAAACTGCATTGTAGGAGACTGCAGAAGTTTGCTCACATGGTTAACTGCATGAAGAATGTCATACCATACTACTGTGCAAATCTGAAAGCGATAAGACCCTACCTCCTCTGCAAGTGCTTGCGCTTCAGTCCTGGATATGGCATATGTGGCATTGTTTCTGACTTCCAACAGGGTCTCTCTGATGTTGTGGCTCTGGTATCGCACAGCCTCAATGCTTTTAAGCCAGCTCTCCCACCTGGTTTCACTCCAAGACTTGAGTGTTATGTTCACGTGCTTCTTTAGGATTGTCCATCTCTGTGTACCTGCTGCAAAAAGGTTGTTGTACAATTTTTGTACGTTGCCAAAGAAGCTGATGGCATTTGTGGAAGCTTTAGCTGCATCAGCCACTACAAGTTCAGAGTGTGAGCCCCACATGGAACATAGAGTGCACGACAGTTCTTCTCTAATAACCTTGCCTGAACACCTTTGTTCTTGCCCTTCATGTTCGCTCCGTTGTCATATGATTGTCCTCTGCAGTCATCGAAGTGAATATTCAGTTCATCTAGTCTCTTCAGAATCGGAACTGATAAACCCAGGCCTGTACTTTCTGAAGCCTCAAGAAAGCCCAAGAAGTATTCTTTTATTTCTGGTACTTCACCCATTTTAACAGTTCTGATAATAATCGACATCTGTTCTTGGTGGCTTATGTCTGGAGTGCAGTCTAAAATGATGAGAGTAATATTTAGCTTGTTTTATTTCTGCAACAATGGCATCCAAGATCATCCACTAATGGACCCAATTAGCTAATTTTGAATGATGTTTCCTAGGTAATTTGAATGACTATATTGGCCACTTTCGACTCTGCTGATGAGTTGTTTCATCATTGGATCAAATTTGGCAAGCAGCTCAACCTCCTTCAAGAAATTGCCATTGTCTCGATTGTACAATGTAGAGGAAGACTCCCTGAAAACAAGGTTTCTCTCTGCCAGTGATTGGATTATACTTACAAGACGTGTGAGAACATCTCGCCAGCGTCTTCGCTCTACCTCCATTAATGACATTTCAGTTTGGTCAATGGTCCTCCCAGTTTTTAGCCGCAGTTCCAGATCCTTCCATGTTGCCATGTTATCTGCATGTTCTGAACTATTTTCATGGCTTTTCAGAAGCGAACCAACGTTTATCCAGTCTGAAAGTCCATCCGTAATTAGTTTGTACGACTTCCTTGAAAACATCTTGCAGCAGAAGCAATAAAGAGTATCATTCCTTCTAGAGTACATTAACCAGCTTCGCTTTATTTTTTCCCCATTAATTAATGTTCTGTACATGTAATGGTGATGAAAGCTTCTACCGTCCTCTCTTTTAGGGAATGTGAAATCTGGACTGATTTGAAATGGTCCTCGAGACACCAGATCTGTCTTCAAGGCATCTGACAGGACAACTGGCCAGTCATACGGATTAAGCGGTGGAGCAGATCTTGATTCTTGTTGCTCAGTAGAAATGCCTGTGTGTGGTGTTTAAAGCTGAACAGAAGATGGGCTACTTGTTGGTTCATCAGGCTCTACTTCTACTGGTGTTTGAGGTTGCATAGAGGATGGTCCTGCTGTTGGCTCATGATGCTCATCAGGCTTTGTTGAGGATGGCTTTTCCAAATATTTCAGTAGTACTCCTAAGAAGAACATAACATTACATATTCTGTTAGATTTTGCTAAAATACTCTTTCTTATCTTGTTTGATAATTGATTTGTGTGAACAGAATTTGAGGTGATGTGATCCATTAAATTTCACATTTCGAAATATTATAAATATTACAGAGACTAGCTTACTCTACACGATTCCTGAGCACTTGCCTAGCTTGATGGTCTACCTAACCTAGTTGCCTGAACTGTAATCATAAGAATATACAAGTGGCACATCTCACCTGTGCTACTGGAAAGCTTCTCCTCCTCTATTTTCTTCTTTTTCGTTTTTCCGCTGCTGATGGATAATGTCGTTTCATTTTCCAAGATGCACGAAGTCACATCTAGTTAACCACAACTAATCTGCTAAATAATAATAATCATGATAATAATGATGATGATAATAATAATAATAATGTTTTACAATACTAGAAAAATTAAGCATTTAGGAAAGTATAAGCATATAGTAAGAATAAAGTTAAATAATATAGAAATAAGATCTCACAATAGTTATTTACACATAACGACCAAAACGTTTCGTTTGTCTCCGTCTTATCACATTTGTCTCATACAAAAACTTTAATTAATACGACAATAATAATAATAATAATAATAATAATAATAATAATAAATAATAAGGATAATAATAATAATAATAACAATAATATTAATAATAACTTCAGCTATATTCCTATTCTTGCCCACTGAGCTATGACCTGGGAGTCTGTCTAGGGGCCCCCTAGTAGCAGCGGGGCCCTAAGCGGCCGCTTAGTCTGCTTATGCCAGGAAACGGCCCTCCTCTTCCGCAGGACGGAAGTTTTATAACTTTTTTGGAATTTTTAATTAGTTTATGGCTTTGAAAAGGTTGGTTGTGACCAGTCAAAATTAATTAGCCTTTTTAAACATTGTTTTATAATTAAATTAATATTTTTTCCTTGCAGGTTGGTGTAATTATATATATATATATATGTCAAAGGGTCATCATTGCATAAATTATAAAATTTTTAACTAAAAGACAAATTTTATTTAAAAATAGTGGCGGCCATAGAACGGAAAAGATCCCTTCTCTCTGGCTCCTTTTACTGTATATGGGATGATGATGATGATGTCTGTTCTTTTTTCGTTTCCACAAAATTTAGTATACTGTACACATTAATTAAGGGAGAACCAGAAAACGTTTAAGTAACACATGCACCATTCTCATTCTCCCTCCTGGGGGTTGGACTAGGGGGGGGAGAGCCTTAACCGGTAAGGGTAATCTGCACCGGATTTAATATACAGGGTGTTCCAGAAGCCTGGACCTGTAGGGAAAATAGACATTATATTTTAAAGTGAAACGAACACATTTCTAATGTCAGTTTTACATATTTCAGGAAAGAAACCCTGATGGCTCAGTATACCATTCAAGAGAAGGTGGAACCGGTATTGCTACATTTTTCCGGAAAAAGCCAGAGGGAGGCGTTTTTTCCGGAAACATGTAGCATTACCAGTTCCACCTTCTCTTGATTGGTATACTGAGCCATCAGGGCATTTTCTTTCCTGAAATATGTAAAAATGACACTAGAAATGTGTTTGTTTCATTTAAAAATATAATGTCTATTTTCCCTATGAGTCCAGTCTTCTGGGACATCTTGTACATATTAAAGAAGAACCAGGAAACGTTTCAGTAACACACCCGCCCCTCTCAGCTAGTATACACATTAAGGGAGAACGAGGGAAGTTTTAGTAACATACTCACCCCTCCAAGTCCCCTCCTGGGGGACTGAGAGGGGGGCCCCCCTAAACGGCTAGGGTGCTCCAAAACGACTAGGGTAATCTGCATCAAATTTAGTATACATGGGAGAACGAGGAAAGGTTTTAGTAACACACTCCCCCCCTCTAGGTTGTGTTTCGGGGGCTTTTGCTGCGCATGGTGCAGCGGGCATTCTAGTATAGTATATATAGTGAATTAAATTGAAACGAATGCTTAGGGTCACCAGTCTGGGCAGTTCAGCCCAAACAAACAATATATACTGAGGTAGATAGAAATGACTTTGTGTTTTTTTTGTTTAATTAGAAAAATAGATGAATTATTTGTTCACAGTGATTAACAATTACGTATACGGTAATTCTGCTATATTACAATGACTGATTGTTAGCAATAAGAAATGGTTTACAGTATAAGAGTTGAGTGAATACAATAATGACAAGAAACACTAATTTAGGTAATGAGATATACGGTACTGACACACAATAAAGCAATTAAGAAAATAATAACTGAGGTAATGAAAGTACGATATTGGTACAGTAAACGAATTAGGCAAGTACAATAAAATACATATATGAGTAAATAAACACGCGGACACAAATTCGGTAAGAATTGAATACCATAAAATAATTGAACAGGCCTACTGCAGTCGTAATGGGAAAGTTAGCTGGCCAGTTGTTTGGGGACATTTTGAAGATAGTCTATTCGCTAGGCTTAGTGTATACAATGAAGTATATAGGCTACGCGGGAGTTGCTTAACACGAAGGCAGAGAGGTAGGCCAAATGGACTTGTGACCTACTAGAAGTAGATGCATCTGAAGGCGGACTGGCATGCCGGCGAGAGGATGAGTGTTAAAGACCTGTTGAGACTTGTTGAAAGGAAGCCAGCGGCCCAGCGGAAACTCCTGCAGCAGTGATGTTGTTTCTTGCGGGATGAAATTGTAGAGGGACTTACTTGATGATAGACTGCGTGTATGCTTGACCGGAGCCTTGAAGGATGGCGGACCGCTCTCCGGCGAAGACCAGAGAGTGGATGGCGTGTCGAGTGGCGTTACTGACGAAGGAGCTGAGAGCGAGATGTGACGACAAATGCAAGAATAGGGCAAGTGAGAGTGATATGACAAAGAACTCGCATTTTTATAGGCCTTGGTGACGTCCTCTGGCAAGCATTTCACGAAATACCACAAAAGCTGTGTTTCCACCGTGGGCCTGCTCCATGCCCACGTGTTTGAGTTTTATAGCCTTGTTTACAATTTCCAGCCATGAAACAAACAGTTAAACGCATAGGAAACTGAAAAACTACAATGTTTTCATTCAACCATGATTTAGTGATTTTATTACATGACCTTTTGATTTTACAGCATGTGTTGAAAGTGTTTTCCACCATTTTGCCGGCACAGAGCAACTCGTCTACACTTGTTGACGAACACTTTTTAAAGTGTTGGTTGACTGCGGAGAGACTTTTCGAACGCACTATATATATATATATATATATATATATATATATATGTTAACCCCTCAGTTTATGGCCTTGGTCGGTTCGAAGTTGACGGAGGTTCTGGTTAGGTGGCAGCAACGGATTTGTTACTCTGGAGTATCTGGTACTCTATAGGGAATCGCAGAAGTTTTTCTTATACTACTCTCCGATTTCTTCTTGTAGTGGATCGGAGGATTCTGTGGAGCTTACTAAATTCTCTGAAGGTTCCCCGATTCTTATGTAACGTATCGGAAATTATTTTTCTCTATTTAAGACTAAGTTCTCTGAAGAGGGCAAGGCTCGAAGAAAACAAAGATATTGTCTTACTGTAGTTTACTGTTAAAATGTCACAGGTAATGCTCAGCCTCTAAGTTAGATCAGACAATCAGAATGAATATTTGAAAAATTGTTCGGCTTTATATACTGAATTTTTCGTGACATCATTATTATTTAATGTTGACTTGTTTTGTTTTTTATTCTCAATAGGCTGCATCATTTCGCAAAATATTTGAAGATAAGGTAAATATTTTAGCTGTAGCAATATCTAGACTGATAAGCAAGATATTTAAAGATGAAGCCATATTTTTGTTTTAAACCGCATACTGACAGATCTGATGTTATCGTGATCTGCCGAGTTAACTAAAAATGGAAATTGAAATATGCATTTTATTATGAATTACAATTAAACATGCATATGAGCAAAAATTAAATGCTTAACATTTAAAATTAAACGTTAAGCAAGACATGACTTCATCTTTTACAATGAAGAGGGAATGTATACAGAAAATGAACATTGCAGAATTTAACAAGATTACATTATTAAGCTAAATCTAAAAAAATTATTAAGTAATTTACAAAGAAATAATTCACCAATTATTCAGCAAAAATAAAATAGAAAGCGAATCAAAAATTTAGCCAAACTCGTGTTAGCGTTAAGCGAATTTGGACTCTATATGTCAAAATGAATATATGAATATAAATATATAAGAATATAAGGATTATATAAATATAAGGATTATTAAATATACAAATTATACGAATGAATATAAGAATTATATGATTGAATATAAGAATTATATGAATGAATATATGAATATAGGAATTATTCATTGTTCATTTTTACAGGGCTCTGCCCTCTAGAATGATGTTAATAGAATAATATAACATCCTAACTACTGTAATTCTAACTAGATGATAAGTAATGGTTTTTATAATACAGATTTATATACACAACATAATTCGGGGTGGTTAAGTCTAGTTCAGGCGGTACGAGGTACGAGGACTCACTCTTTCCTTGCATAAATAGTTTGACATAGTACATTTCTTTTTCTTTGCCATTGCGAGAATAGTCTTTTCACTACAAATATACCGAGGATAATAGCACATACAATGATAATACTGACGGCAGATGTGGGTAAATAATTGTTACTGGTTCCGAATTTGTAAAAGGTTATTCTGGTTATCATCAGAATTTTTTTTTTTTTTAAACGACTCGATTGATCATTCCATTTAGGGGCATGAAGTCCGGGTAGGATGGTCACCGGTTTCATGGCGGAATTCAAGATTTTTATAGTAGGTTTGAATTTAGTTTCAGACAGAAAAAGGTACGAATTGTTAATTGTAAATTCACTATTATAAGGGGGACAATTTTATTCATATCTACTTCTTAAATTATACAGAGTTGTTGGTGGTCGTGTAGATGTTTGTGTACAGAGTGGTCGGCCTCGCTTAGGTGGTAGTGGAGGGTCGAACATTAAGCTCGGATTCTGAGTGTGTTCGTTTTTTTCGTGAAGGTTCGAATTCACGTGGTTGATGCATTTTCGGCCGTTATGTAAGGTCCGTGCATCAATCATCAACCGGTGAGGGTGGTGACGGAGGAGATGGTGCAGTAGGAGGAGATGGTGGAATTCCACTGAGTGATCCTCAGAAGAAGTTTCTCCAGGGTCTGGTTCCGATGGGACTCTCGGGTCTGGGACTTCTTGTTCAGAGATTGGCTCGAGTACTGGTGGTATTACGAGGTACCAATCTTCGTCATGGGTAATGGTTTCCGCGGTAGCTACTTCGGTTTTGTGGTTCCTGCTGGATTTGTTAATGCCTTGATCTTTCGAAGGGTAGACGGCTCGAACCCCTGGTAGATGTTTTTTGGGGAGGTATTGTTCGGCAGCTATCTTCAAATTATCAGCGTGAACGATCTTTAGTTTGGAATGGTCTCGGAGGTTGAGGATTTTGTAACGGTTCTTTCCGAGGTTTTTTATAATCCTATATGGGCCATCTCATTTTGGGTATAATTTGCGATGAGCACTTGGCGTTTTTACGCTCTTTATGTAACATTGCATACCGACGATTATAGTCCGTTGACGGGGATGACGCCTATGTTGCTCTTGCTGCATCTGTTGGCTCAATTGGTCTAGGGCAGTGGTTCCCAAACGTGCGCCGCGGCGCAGTGTGCCGCGAGATGTAATTAGGTGCGCCGCGAAAGAGCAAGATTATATTTCAAAATGTGAAAAATACAAACTGAAATTCTGTATTTTTAATTATCTATATTTCTACTTCATGCTATGCTAATATGTATAAATACCTCTTTTGAATAAATTTTCGAATTTATGTACAAAGTGCGCCAAAATATTTTTACTTGTTCTAAAGTGCGCCGTGAGTAAAAAAAGTTTGGGAACCACTGGTCTAGGGCATAGCGGATTATGTCAAAAATTTTGAAAGATCGTTCAACTAGTTGCTGATTTGCTTTTGCCATCTCGGAAGGTGTTAAAAATGCAGGGTCGATTTGGTCAGGCAAATCAAAAGGTAGCCGTTTGTCGTAGTGATATAGGATGAAATGAGGAATGTCCCCGATGGACACGTTATAGCCGTTGTTGATGGCTGTTTGTACCATGGGGAGGTAATCATCCCATGTACGGGAGGATGCACTGACAACGTGGCGGGGGCTTCTAAGATCTTCCGATTGTGCCTTTCCACTAAGGCGTTTGCCTGCAGATGGTATGCCACAATGTGTGTTTTTAATTTTGCACATGTTACAGAGTGACTCGAATAGTTTGGAAGTGAAACTAAGGGCGTTATCCGAAATTAGGATGGAAGGAGTAGTATGGTTTTGGATGACGCGTTCCACTAGGGCTCGTGCCACAGTTTCCGAGGTCTGGTTTGGAATGGCAACTACTTCGCTCCAACGAAAGCCATGTGGCGTTTCTATCTTATTCACTTGGGTGTCGGGCTTGAGTCTCGACAATCCGTCTGGAATAACTTGAAGTTTTCTCGGGTTGTATACGATTTTTGCCGCAAAGTCTTGAATCAAAGAGCTCATCCACTCAACCGTTCTTCAAGTAGCTTGTCCTTGAAGAGGTACGTGAGAGGCTTATAGTCAGTTTTGATGGTTACATCGTAGCCATAGACGATATTTTGGGATTTTATCAAAGCCCAATATACCACGAGGGCCTCTCGGTCCGTAGTGGAATAATTCCGTTGAGGTCCAGAGAAAAGCTGACTGGCATAAGCAATGGGTAATTCCACACCATCTACGTCCTATAATAGGACGGCTCCTAGTCCAGAGGAAGAAGCATCTGTGGCTATGACAAAGGGTTTGGTGTAATCGGGATATTGGAGGATGGGATGACAAGTTAATTTACAGATTAAAGTCTCAAAAGCACATTGGTGATCAGATTCCCAATTAAATTTAGCATTTTTCTGGAACAAATTGGTAATGAGTTTAGCAATGTTTGAAAATTCTGGAATAAAATTTCGATAGAATCCGACAAATCCAATAAATGCGCGAGCGTCATCGATGGTTTAAGGTAGAGGGTACCTTTCCAGTGCTTCAAGTTTGGCTGGATCAGGTTTAATTCCAGTGGGTGATAGTAGAAGTCCTAGATATACCAGGGATTCCTGTAAAAAGTTGCACTTTGCAAGTTTCAGTTTAAGGTGTGGTTTTCACAAGCGTGATCGCACATTCTGAAGACGTTGAAAGTGTGTTTTTATATCCGAACTATAAACGATAATATCGTCAAGATAGACGAAAACTTCGACACCTAATAGGTCGGAAAGGACTATATTCATTAACCTAGAGAAATTAGCAGGTCCATTTCGGACTCCGAAAGGTAAAACCGTAATGGCCTCGGTTAGTGGAGAAAGCAGTCAATACCCGAGATTCAAGACTGACCTTCATTTGCCAATAACCTGATGCTAAATCGAGGGATGAAAAGAAGTTAGCTTTCCCTACGTTCAGAATTGTTTCTTGCATGTTTGGAATAGGGAAACGATCTGGGATGGTAATGTGGTTTAGGCGTCTAAAATCTATACAAGGGGGAGATGTTCCGTCGTTTTTGGAAACAAGAATCATAGGAGCGGACCAGGGACTAGCTGAAGGTTGAATGACATCCTGCTCCAACATGTCCTTCATGTGTTCCTCAATAGTTACTAATTGGGAATGTGGAACCCTATAGGGAGGAAGGAAGATGGGTTTGGAATTGGGTTCCAGCTTGATTTCGAAATGGACCAAATTAGTTCGGCCCAGAGGATCTCCTTCTAGGGCAATCACATCTCTATTTCTTATCAGGAAATCGAAAAGTGATTCCAGTAGTTTGGGATCCTGTTAGGCTGGTGACTCCTGAAGGGAGTGCTCCAGACATTTCGTATATTCTTCTTTTAATGCTGAAGGGTTTAACTCTAAGGAACTGGAAACACGATTTATAGTACTGGTGGGGAAATCTGAATTTATTTCTACTGTGGAAACAGTTCCTATTTTCTGATTTGAAATTAATTCAATAGGGCTTTTTCCTTTGTTTAAACAAACAACAGGGATAGCTGAATTCTGACTATAACTAAGAACTTGGGCAATAAGAACATCTCTCTTGAAATTACTTTTATCTGTAATAAGAGTACGATCTGACTTTAATAGTTTTCCTTCACCGTTTACTACTCTTGCTAGGAAACAAATCTTCTCATAAAGTGCTACTGTTATATGCTCTGTAGGGCATATGAAAAATTGTGAATCTGACTCTGGTTCGGTGATTAAAATTTGCCTTATTGGCTGAAAAATCGTTTCGGTTGGATTTCGAATCTCAATTGCTGAGTTAACTGAAACTGGCTGAACTGAAACTGACTGCACTGAAAGTGGCCGACTGCAAAATGACTGACTGGAAACTAGCTGAACGGAAACTGACTGACTGGAAACTGGCTGTGTTGATCCTACTGGATTCAACAACTGGAAGTGATTACTCAGGGGGCTGATTTCTTGGGCGTTTGTCCCTCTGGATGCAACTGACTGACTTGAACTGCTATAAACTGGAGTGGGTTTCCTAATTCTTTCGGAAATCCGAACTAAACTGATTCTGTTAGCATTCGGCTGAACGTGCGGCACCTGTCTATTATTCTCATGGAGAGGGTGTGTCCTATTTCTACACTTAACTAATTTTCCGGCTGGGTAAATTCCCACTGATTCCGGTTGAAGAAATCCATACCTAGTAAGATATCGGTCTGAAAGGTGGCTACTGCGTCCACAATACAACATTTTGCGGGATATACCGCATTACCAACTTCTAAATATAATTCGATCTCTCCAAATGTAGGTATGGGTGTGCCTGTAACTCCTCTGAGTTGGCAGGAAGGTGCTTTAATTTCATATTTATAATTTGTACTCTCTAGCAACTCATCTGCGCAATGCTTCTTAATTAATGTCGCATGTGATCCTGTATCTAGGAGACGGTTAAATCTTCGTTATCTGTACTGCAATTTATTATTAAATCTAGTAGGTTCGCACCTATTATCCTGATAGGCAGTTCATGTGTGTATTTGGGTTTATTACTGCTATTTAGGAGGGAGGAGGTTGAACTGTTGCCTCCGAAGTAGGATCTAAAAAAGAACTTGAACTGACTTCTATAGGAGGACTTGAATCATATCCTACGGGATCACCATATACTGGAGGGTCTTCTTGGAAAGTGTAGTCTGAAGAAACTGATTCTTCAACGGGTACTTCTACGTACCGAACCATCCGACCTTGCTGATTATATTGGGGTCTGGACATCGGGTAATAGTGTGGTTGACCTTGTGGTCGTAATCTGTTTGGTGGGTGGTTCTGTTGAGGCTGGGAACTAACTGTTTCCTGAAAATCGGAGGGCTTTCGGGAACGTTGGTAATTTGATTTCTGGAAGTGGGGCCTGTACCCTGCAGGGGCTTTGTCAGCACATTTTTGTCGGTCGCCAAGGCGATGACCATGTTCATGACAGTGGGAGCAATAAGGGGGATAATTGTATTGACTCTTCATGTGCCCCAAACTATCGCAATTAAAACACTGGAGGAGGGCGTACATTTTGGGTTCGTGGGGCTTGTTTCTGAGGTGGTGTTCCTTGCATCGACCTAGATTTATAGTGTTGGTGTTGTTGTTGTTGCTGAATGTAGTGTATGGGAGTCTTTCTACCCTTTCAGTAGTTCTGGTTCGTTAAATCTGGGTAATGTTCCCTTGTTTTAGTTATGGCTTCACCTACTGGTTTGTCAATATTTAGGCATTCTTGAAATTTCTTTTTAGGTGCTACGTGTAGGCTTTGGTAAATGGATGCTGCTACTATTAGGTTTCTTTGCTTTGAAGGGAATGTAATGTCACATGCATTTTCTGCGGCTCGGAGGGCTTCTCCTACGAGTTTGTGTGTTCGTGTAATAAAATTATTTAAATCTTCATGTTCTTCTTTCTTCCATTTAGTTTGGAAGACAGCTTATAATGTGGCCAAAGGTTGTACGAGTGTTATTTCTTTGAAAAATTCCAATAAGTGTTTTTTAAAATTGTACCCTGTTGTAGCTTCGCTAATGGATGGGACGTATGTAACTGTATCATGGGCATTTTCCTCTTTAGGGTGAATAAACCTTTTAGCTTCTCTAATCTTTATGTCATCATCTGTAATGATGTTTTCGCGTAAGAAATGCTGTTCTAGAGACTCAATCCAAGGTCTTACGCATGGTTCAACGAAGTTATTATCTATGGTTCCCTTAAAAATGAGGACAGTGTGGAGAAGGTTAACAAGTTTACCAAAGTTAATGTATGCTGGGGGAGCGGTTTGAGACATGTTGGTTTCTGCTTGATCTGAAGTTTGCGTGTTTGGAAATATTTTTGAAGGGCGCAGGGCAGGTGGAAAAATGGGTGTAGGGGAATTTTCAATGTCAGAAAGCGCACCGTCTGAATCGCTCATATGTGAAGGTACCAGGGATGGGAAACTGATACATTTTTAAGTCCAGTGTTCGATTTCAGTTTAAGTTTGCAAAAATATCGATTTCAGTTTCGATTTCAGTTTTTAATATTTTTTTGATTCGAGTTTATTTTTCGATTCAAGTTTTATATTTTTCGGTTCGATTCAATTTAAATTTTGATTCGTTTTTTTTCATATTTCTTTAAGAATTTCTTTGAACTATTTGTATTATTTTTTGGGAGAGTATCCTATTGACAAATTCAGATTTAATTTTATATTTGTATTTGTATTCGATTTCTGTTTTTCAAAGAGAGAATTTGCTTTAGTAACTATCTTTACTTTTGTCTGATTAAACATGTAAGCATCTATAGCCAACTGAATCACCATGAAACATCTTTTTTTTTTACTTATTCGCTTCATTTCTTTCACATAAAGTTTTATTTAACAAACAACTTTCAATTCGAAATGTTTTATTAATTCGTACACTTTTTAAATTTTAAAGCACACGACATGTATAAAATATATAAATAATAGTATTAGAAAGGGGAATAAAACAATTAAATGTACCTCTGTTTATTATATACAAAATACAAATACCTTGTAAACTCACATGTTAAAATTAGAGCGAACAATTAAAATATTGTCAATATTTTCGGGCAACAAATTGTTTCTTTGAGGACTTAAAATCAATCTGAAAAGAGAAAGAAGCCGCTCCACACTAAGGGAACTAAAAGCCGCTCCACACTAACGGAACTAGAAGCCGTTCCACATCGAATTAAAGGATAAATGGATATTTTAAATCCATGCAAATGTTAAGTCGCAAAATAAGGAAAATAATCAGTTATTTATATTTTTTTGCAATCCAAATGCACCTCAAAACTGAAATGTAAAACTGTTACTTTTAATCTATTCGAATTGAGATTTCAGTTTTTGATTGTTTTTCAATTTCAGTTCGAATTTCGATTTTAGTTGTCAGAATTTTTTTCAGTTCGAGTTTTTTTCGATTTCAGTTCATAAAATAATATAGGTTTTATCAGTTTATCGATTCCATTTCGATTCAGTTTCCCATCCCTGGAAGGTACTGTTAATGTGTTCTAATTTGGTCTGCTTGACCGATCTTAATCTATGGAATGATCACTTGAGTGGCTTTCCTAACTACTCTATCTAAGAAATACACAAATAAATGCACAACAATTTGCCTAACTCGGGAAAAATTTGGAAAAATTGTAAACAAAATTTCACTCGAATGTACGTGAATGTATGGCCCAACATTCTGATCCATAAATTAATATTGGGCGGAGAATCGTAGTGTATATTAAAAATTTCACCCCAATTGGTACATTTTTTTCTCTCAGGATGTGATAAAGCATCCAAACATTCCTCGAAAACTTCCCAATTCTTTCTTTTAACTCTTCTCCACTACTTCCTTGTTCACTTACAATCACTCCTAAGTATTTGAACTTATCAGCCTAGTTTAGCTGTGTTTCCCCTATTTGTGTATTTATGTTCTCTCTATTCCTTGATAGTGCCATCACTTTGGTCTTCGCTCTGTTGATCTTCATGACATGGTCACTCATAATTTCATTCCATCTTTGTAGCGCTCTCTGTAACTACTCAAGATCTCTTGTTGTCACCGCTGCATCGTCTGCGTATACGAAAGTGTGTTCTTTATCTTCCCTAGTACAAATTCTTTTCAAACATCTATTCATTAAGAGAATAAACAATAGTGGCGAAATAACGCTTCCCTGTCGCACCCCTGTTACCATATTGAACCAATTTTCTCTTCCTTCATTTGATCTTACCGTGTTACTGCATATTTCATACAAGCCCTTGCGTGATGGGACAATTCGACGTGGCCGACTCGATGCGACCCAACTCCATGTGGCCGACTCGATGTCAGGACAACTCGATGTCAAGCCAAGTCGATGCCAGGCCAAGTCGATGCCAGGCCAAGTCGAAGCATATTGTGCTTTACTATATTTTAAGGGTATTTTAAGAAGAAAAAGTAAAGCATAAAAAATAATTAAGGCTAGGTAAGGTAGGTAAGGTAGGGTAGGTAGGGTAGGTAAGGTAGGGTAGGTAGGTTAGGTTAGGTAGGTTAGGTAAGGTTAGGTAAGGTAAGGTAAGGTAGGGTAGGTAGGTTAGGTAAGGTTAGGTTAGGTAGGTTAGGTAGGTTAGGTAAGGTAGGGTAGGTAGGGTAGGTAAGGTTAGGTTAGGTAAGGTTAGGTAGGTAAGGTAAGGTTAGGTAGGTAGGTTAGGTTAGGTAGGTTAGGTAAGGTTAGGTTAGGTAAGGTTAGTTAAGGTTAGGTAAGGTAATTATTGAACTCGGCCTCGGTCTTGGCTTCAGACTCGACTACAACACTGTTTGGCATCGACTTGGCCTGGCATCGACTTGGCTTGACATCGAGTTGTCCTGACATCGAGTCGGCCACATCGAGTTGGGTCGCATCGAGTCGGCCACATCGAATCGTACCCAACCCAGCCCTTGATGACCCTTATAAGTTTATGACTTAATCTATACATTGGATCTTCCAACACCCGCCATAATCTATTTCTTGGTACCCAGTCAAAAGCTTTTTCTAGGTCAATGAATGCAATGTACGGCTTTTTATTCCACTCTATACTCTTCTCCGTTATCATTTTCAATGAAAAACCAAGTCCATAATGCTTCTGTTGGGTCTAAACCCATGCTGCCATTCTCCAAATGATTCCTCCACCATCAAACTTAGTCTCCTCTCCAGGATTCTTTCAGAAATTTTGCTTGCGCAGGTAAGAAGCGAAATTCCTCTATAATTTTGACAGTCTCGTTTATTGACTTTTTTGTATACCGGGCATATTTTCGCTTTACTCCATTCAAATGGTATATATTCCTCATTCCATGCTTGGTTAAACACTTCAGTCAACCATCCAGCAATTTCTTCCCCAGTTTTATAGAACTCATTACTAATACCATCAATTCCAGGACTCTTGCCGTTTTTAAGTTCTTTAATCGCATTTTTTACCTCAGTAATACTAATAGGTTGGTCTTCATCCGACTCTTCTTCTATCTGCAGATCTTCGTCTTGTTCTTCTTCCCGTACTCGTACTTCTGGATCTCTTTCTTCTTCCTGCGGTACCTCATTCACTACATTTAGTAATTCTTTAAAATATTCTTTCCATCTATCTTCCACATCGATAGGATCAATTAGGGGCTCTCCTTCTTTACTTAGTACTGAATAAACCTCAATATTATCTCCCTTTCTATATTTTTCGCAATTCCAGAGATTAATTTTTTCGTACCTCTCTTATCTTCCTGTAGGTTATGTTCAATTATTTCCCATGCCTCTCCTTTAGATCGTTTTTTTATTGTTTCTGAATGATTTCTTGCAGTGATATAGTTGCGTCTGCTCTCTTCCTTTCTGTTTTTCATCCATAAACGAAACATTTAATTTTTTCTTTTCACGGCTTCCTTGACCTCCTCCGTCCACCGTACAGTCCTCTTCTTTCTCCCCCAACTTATTTTCTTAACTCCAACTGTTTCCCTTACCGCCAGCTCAATCCCTTCCTTAAGTTTTCTCTACCCTTCTTCAACATTTTCAGCTGTATCTGAAGCTTCCATCCACTTTTCTCTCATCTTTTGTTTAAAACTCTCGAATATATTTCTATCTTTTAAATTTTCTATTTTATATCGTTCTTTAAAAAGTTTTCTGATTCGGATCCTTTTCACCCATCTTATTTTGCGTATTACTAATCTATGATCTCAATCTAATGAAACGGATGGTACACTTTTCACATCTAAAACTACTCTCTTATCATTACATAGCAAACGATCTATCATTGATTTCTCTGTATATCGGTGAAGTACATTTTTCCATCGGTACCACGTCCATTTTTTATTTTCATCGTATCTAAAAAAGCTATTCATTACTGCAAGGTCGTTTCTCACTGCAAAATCCAGCAGTCTATCACCGTCCGTACTTCTTTCCCCTATCCCAAAAGCTCCAACAACAGACTCTAATCCATCTCTCTGATAACCCACATGCACGGTCAAGTCTCCCATAACAATTTTGATCGTGCCTCTCATCTTATCATATACATCTTGTAGATTTTCTAAAAATTCCGATTTTTCCTCCATTGGTCTCCCTTGATGGGGTGTGTAGACCTGGATAATGCTCATCGTTTTATCTTTTTGTCTTAAAGTGATAGCCATTATTCTCATTAACAAGTACTGCATCTATTACTTTTTTGTGTAATTCGGGTTTGAAAATGATCGCCACTCGGTCTTTTTTCACCCGATCTTCCTTTGTACATCATTACATAATCTTTGTGCAGAGTTTTTATTCCCTCTCCAAGATATCTAACCTCACATACCCCCAGAATGTCTAGTTTTCTTTCCTCCATCAATTCAACCACTTCCTCCTTTTTACCTGTGAACGTGCTTGCGTTAATAGTGGCAATTTTATATTGGTTATTCCTTTCTCGTGGTCCGTTTCCGCGCCAAGTCGATATCGAAAGTTGGACCTGTTCCGAGGCTGATCACTGGTTTCACTAGCAACTAAATTGTTGCCTGAGCAACTCCACCAACGGCTTGCTAGGCCTGTCCTGGCTTCTAGAATAGCTAGCACTTTTAGCGACTACCCACATCCAACCCCCTCATTCGAAGTTACAAAACAGGAAGTTTTCACCTGTTCCGGGAATAAGGAACGTAGTACATTCTGGCCCCTACACCGCGACAAGGTAGTGCCAGCCAGGGTATCAGATATTGTTCACACCCAAATAGGGGATATATATATAAAATACATAAAATACATAAAATACATTTATAATGTTTTATTTTATTACCATTTAAACCAGGACACCCTATTAGTAATATAACGAATGTCAGATTTTACGAATCCGCGGATGCAGATCTTTAAAGTTGACATCCGCGGATGTAGATGCAGATGTCTATAAAAAATTTATAGATTTTCGATTTCACAAATTATTGACAATATGTTGTAGTTTTTTATAACGTAAAAACCCTTGGTCACTATAAGGAACTCCAACATTGATCAATCCACAAAGAAAGCCATATAGCTAAACAGTAAACAATCATACTATGTACAATGTACAACGTACATTGTACACTACATTTGTACTTACCAATAATAATGATGCTATGGTACACTCTTTCAATATACTATTTACGAGTTTTAGCCACATTGATTAATTATTGTTGTGTGTTACAAGATGTGGGACGAGGACTCAATTCGTAATACATCCACCAACCACTCGCCTCAACTTCCGCCCTTTAACGAAGTGGTTAAAAGTTTGTAATTTACCCTTTTTCACATACAAGTTTAATATCCTTCACATTTCTTGTCATGCACTTTCCAGTGTGTTAATCTCTATATTTGAATTCGAGAAGTGGAAGATTGTACTTGAGAAACAACAGCTTCTTTGTTTTGTCACCCCTTCGTCTATATCTCTTTTCATCATGTATTACACCTGCGCCACTAAATAACTGTTCACTTGGTACACTTAATGGAGGACAGACAAGGTAAGTTCTAGCTAATTTACTCAAAACAGATTAAAAATTTTCTCTCTCTACCAAGACAAAGAATCCTCTTTTTGTCCAAGTCTTTTCTCATTGTGTTATTGCTCAATCAATCCTCTTGAACTTTTTGTTGGTTCTGCTTCATTTTCATCATCGCTACTGGAAGCTAAGAGCGCGTTCATGGAATCAGTGATGGTTTTATTAATTTTGCTTGTCGAAGCTACTGGCTCGTTTCGCATTCGTTTAGCGGGTGGTTCGTCGTCTTTGTCTGGATTTGGATTTCTCTCGGTGATGTCGTCACAAAGACGACTAACTATCGCTGGTACACGAGTTGTAACATGAGATGATAAACTTTTTCCCTTATATCTAGGTTCGAGGTAGATGGTAACTATAAATATCAGTGCTTTCTAAGCTATCAAATAAATCTCTTCGACAGTTCATCTCGCATATTTTCTTTCATGGTTCTCATACCTCGGTCTGTCTCTGAGTCTGACAAGACTGGCAAGACATCTTTCAAAGAGACAATAAGAGGGATTTTTTGTGATTTCTTTAAACGGCTCCAGTGCAGCCACGCAGTTCTTCAAGATCATCCATTCTGAGTTATTCACCTGTGGTATTTTCGAATTTGCCGCATACAAACATAATGGTTAATTCAGAGCAATCATTCTTTTCATCATATGTAACGTACTATTCTATTTTGTGGCTACGTCGTGGATGACACTTAAGATGCGGCTGATCTAATCGTTTTTTAATTAATTTCAGTTCATCTTGAGCCATTGTAGAATGGTTGAAATGAGTTGCAGTGCTTCGACTTTTAGAAATAATGTAACAAATCAATTTTTGTAAAGATAGCCCATTTTTAACGACACGCTGTAGTTTGTGAACAGTGCAGTCAACGTTGATGACACCTGAGAGAAAAAGGTCTTTATTCATATTTGCTCCAGCATCGCGGATAACACAGTGAACACGGTCATTGGAGATATCCCATTTCTCTATCATTGTGTCAAACTTCTGAGATGTACTCATCTGTGTGGCGCTCCTCTAAAGTTTTTGAATCTGTGATGAACGACAACTTACAATCTTTGATTGAATGAAGGATGTTCATCACTTCTGAAACTAAAGTATATATGTCATTGCATACGAGACTGCTATAAAACTGACGCTGCTTCATTTTATATTGTGGTACGGTTTCAGCCATCATGCGCATAAAGCCTAGGTCTTCAACGTGACTGAACGGCAAATCATCTGCAATTATCATTTTGGAACTGGGATAATCCAATGTTATCGATTTTGAGTAACCTGCATCCCAAATTTTTACTCTTTCAAGGCAGCTTTCAAGTGTTCTTTGCTTCACAGTAGGTTTCATCTTCTGAGTGGAGTAAGCGAATGTTTTGATTTTTCTTTTGCATTAACTTTTCAGGCTCTTATCAATCATTTTCTCATATTGTTCGTTATGCATGGATCGCAATTGAGTTTTTAAACTAGTAGTTCCTTTTCGTGAATAGTTTTTCTCGCAAAGACGACACTGAGCAAGATCACTTGACAGAGAAGAAAAATATTTCCACACTGCACTGCTACTTGATGACGCCATGTTTGTCGAACTACAAAGAACAATGCTAACACTTAATAATCAAACATATAATGAGCCTTTCAAAAATCACTGACGTTAAAATAACACCTGCTTCTGAAATGAAGTTTTAATGCATTTTATTCAGCATGTTTAAGCCACAACTAGTGATACATAAAAAATATCTGTATTCAATCAAAATTAAATCAATATTATTGAACATTTGAAGCGAGCACTGTCTATTAGCTAGTCAGCGAGCAACTGACAGGGGTACCCAGCTGGCTGAGATGAGATCCACGAGTTAAGAAGTAGGTGGGGCTTAACAGACTCAAAATTATAAATTTTCTTTCTCCGTCTAACCTTTTAGTTATAGAGCCTTATCACGGAGGCAGCGGATGCAATTAGACACACCAGAAAATATGAGGCAAATGACGGAAGATCAGCGCTTCCATCCTGTGATATTGCTGCCCTTGAACAACATTTTCTTTCCTTAAAGTTTTCAAAACGCAGCACATCAGTCAGTGTCATTACATACAGAAGTTTGGGAATAGGTGCATACTGCATATATGGAAATGTTATAATGCTATAACATCCGCATTTCAAAGTGCGGATGCGGATATCACATACATCACTTATATATATATATATATATATGATGCAAACCCACAAAGGTTCATTCACTTCACATGTTTAATTGTGAAATTCATCGCATATATTCACATATGTAGTGGCAGAGACGTTTTCAAATACTTGAGCGATGTTCTATCAACACAAGCACGACTAAGATGACGTCACAGCGCGGGACTACTTCATGGCATCACACCTCAACTTCGTTACATGGACTTCTGGACGCACCTCGATTTCTCTCTTTTTGAAGACCATTGACCCGAGAGCTACCACCATGTAAACATCTTTTGTGCAGGCCCCATTTGGGCCTGTCGTCATTCACCTAACTTTATATAAAGACTAATCATTACCTCGCGTGTTATTAATATCAAGTCATTATTATAATGAAGTCTTTATTTAAGTGTACACATTATTTCGAATGTTAACAACCAATTTACATTTTGCATCTTTCATAAATCATTTATTTTGTTTAATAAAGAAAGAAAACTTATTCTATCAATCAACCTAATTAATAACATAATTTGATCTGCAAAGATCTGGTGGCCTCCAGCCTTATCATTAACAATCAATTAACCATTATCATCATCATTATAATTATAGTGCCGACTTTACGCAATAAAGTGCTAATTCTATATATATATATATATATATATATATATATATATATATGGGTTGGGTACGATTCGATGTGGCCGACTCGATGCGACCCAACTCGATGTGGCCGACTCGATGTCAGGACAACTCGATGTGATATCCCTAAGGGATATTTTCGTTAGTTTTAACGAAAATATCACAACTTAACCTAACCAATCGTCAAGGGCGTACAGTTGACCTAACCGGGCATTCAGTTAACCTACAGTAAATATATAAAGAAAATGAAATCGACTAGGCCTGGCATCGACTTGGCTTGACATCGAGTTGTCCTGACATCGAGTCGGCCACATCGAGTTGGGTCGCATCGAGTCGGCCACGTCGAATTGTCCCTGCCCGATATATATATATTAGGGTAGGTTGATTTTGGAACTGTGATCTTGGACTAGTCTAGATAGAAAGGTATTAATGTATAAAAAACGTTGCACCAACTCATATTTCTGAAAATGATTGTATTTTTTGAGGATTGTTAATTATTTTTAAGTTGTAAAATTGCCGAATTTTACGCGTAAAATCGCGCGCGCGGCATTCGCGCAATGTAAACAAACAAAATATCGGACCTTATTTCATCAAAATAATCAATTAAAATTCGGCTTTTTTAACAAAACGATGCTTGAAACTTATTGTAAATGCATTATAGATGTTTATTAGTGTATTATTTTGTATTTTTTAATGATATTTACCTATAAAATGTGTATTAAATTAAGTTATTTTATGATGCGTTCATTTAATTGTGTTTATTTTCAGATATTTCATAAAAATGGGTAAAAAACGGAAGTCTGCAGCGTTAACTCGAAGTGATAGTGCCAAAAAATTCAGTGGCCAGCCTTCCTCTTTGGATAAAACAGAGCCTCCTACCCTCCGCCAAGTTATTCAATACAGTTATTTCCTCTAAAACAGCCACCCGGATTTAAAAGACTATGATATTGCTAAAATGATAGCAAAGGATGTGATTGAGATCTGGCAGGCAGTGAACCTGCGGCTTCCCCTGTATGAGGAATATTATGTAGTGAAATTGGTGGATAAAGTGTGCTTCAAGAAAGCAAAAGAGATAAACAGGAAATCTCTTTCTACAGTCCAGGAGCAGAATCTGGAGGAAAAGCTGGATAAACTTTTTGACATTTCTGCTTGCACCTGTAAGCTACCTGTTCGTCCCTGTGATGACAATGCTGTGAAGTGCAAGAAATAAAATTGTCAAACACAGCATATAATCTGCACTTGTCCTCCCAGTAAGAAGGTAATGCTATTATTTTTTTAACTTTTAACTGGCCTAACTTAGTGCGATTAGGTGCCTTTTAAATGGAAGGACATTCAATGCTTGTAATTGAAAAATATCCGCATTTTCCTCCTGTAATCTTCCTTCCCCCCCACCTGGTAATAGAAATTAATAATCAATTTTTTTTCAGGATTTTATCTCTTATTTTAGATCCGCTATTTAATATACTTTAATATTTCAGGTTCCAGTAGAGGAGAGGGAATACTTGAGAGATCAGAGGGCCAAAATAGGACCCAAGGGCTCTTTCCAGCTGGGATCTGTGGATAAAGCTGCTGTGAAGAGAGACCAGAGGGCTGCAGCTGAAGCAGAAAGATTACAGAGCCAGATTCAACAGCAGCAGGAAGTGGATTTGGCCCCTTTTGTTTCCACACCTTCACAAGATATTTCTTTTGAATCCAGCTCAGGAGAATCAGGAGAGGTGGTATATATTTTTTTTATATCTTATCCCATTTTTACCCAAATTTATCCCCACTTTTTGTCCCTACTTCCCCCCTTTTTCCCCCATTTTCGCTTTAGTAATTTATTCTTTTTTTCGCCTATTTTCACCGACTTTTTACCTGAATTTTTACCCATTTTTCCCCCTATTTTCCCACTTTTTTCCCCCCATTTTCGTTTAAGTAATTTATTTTTATTTCCGCCCATTTTCGTCGATTTTTACCCATATTTTTCCCTACTTTTTCCCCTATTTTCCCCCATTTTCGCTTTAGTAATTTATTTTTTATTTTCATTTCAGCCATCTGGTGGTGAAGCTGAAGAGTTGAAGCCAACGAGGCACCCAAGCGTAGGTTACAGCTTTTTGAAAACCCCCAGATATGCCATGGAACTGATCAGGGGTGATGTTTCTTCCAATCTTGGCAAGTCTTGCTAATGCATTCCTCCTGGACTTACAAGCTATGGACCTGCTTAAGCCTGGCCTTGATGAAAAAGAGATAATAGTTGATAAATCGAAAATGGACAGGGAAAAAGCTAGAATGAAAGTGAAAAGTGATGAAAAGCACAATGAGGGTCTGGAAAAGTTAGTCTGTATTGGGGTTGATGGGAAAGTTGACAAGGACACTTTGCTGTACAGAGAAGTTAAGGATGAAAATGGGGAGACTAAGCTGAAGAAAGGAAAGGGACAAGAGCACCATTTGACTTTCACAAAGGAGCCGGGAACTGAAAGTGGAACATATCTTACTCACAGAGTCATCCCAATTAAAGGTGCGACTGGAGTTCTTCTTGGTGAAGAAGTTGCTAGTGTCTTGGAGGAGTTTAACAGTGTTCATACCCTGAAAGCTGTCCTCCTTGACAAAACAAATGCAAACACTGGCTGGGAGGGAGGCCTTGTAACAGCTCTTGAAAATAAAATTGAGCGGAAATTGCACACCATTGGCTGTTCACTCCATCAGAATGAGCTTCCTTTCAGAGCTGTTTTCAAGTATCTTGATGGCAGTACCAAAAGTCCCACTGCTTTCACTGGTCCACTGGGAAAACTCTGTGAAATTGACTACCAAGATCTGCCACAAGTGGAATTCACCAGTGGCCCCCTGGATGACATGGAATTTGCTGAGGAGACACTGAATGATCTCAGTAGCGACCAGAGGCTTCTTTCGGAGTATGTGCTTGGAATTTCCAGGGGTAAAGTCAACCCAAGATTTGCTGCCTGGAAAATTGGACCATTAAACCATGCAAGATGGTTGACTTTGGCAATTAGATTGATGTGTCTGTGGACCAGAGGTGCTTACCCTCCAGAACTACAGGATAAGCTTTACCAGGCCATCAAGTTCATTGTGGAAGTGTATGCAGTCAGTTGGTTTGAGATCAAAAGGGACAGCAAGTTCCACAATCAGCAGCTGTACATCTTCAACATGATCCAGAGGATCAAGCAGCAGTCTGAAGAAATCCAGGGTGTTGCTTTCAAGAACCTGAAGTACAATGCTTTTGCCTTGCTGCCCGAGAATGTGCTGTACTCCATGATGAAGTCTGATGACTTGGAAGTGAGAGAAGCTGCTCTCAAGAAAATTCTGTCCATCAGGTAAGCATTTATTAATTTAAAAAAATGTGAAAAAAAAATTTGATTATGGGGATTTATTTAATAAAAAAAGGCCCGAGTTCTATAAATCCCCATAATCGAATTTTTTTTCACATTTTCTTATCCCAATTCCCCCCTTCCCCTCTGATAATGGAAATAATCTTACCTTCTTTCTGAAAAAAAATTCGATTATGGGGATTTATAGAACTCGGTTTTTTTTTTTTATTTAAGTTAATTTAAATCAGCAATTCTGAGACTAATAGGGATTAAATCTTAAACTGGAATAAAAAATAAATTAATTATTATTCTTTCAGAAGTGGGAAGCCAGCCAAGAAGAGGCTGAAGAAGATCACAGCCATCAACATTGAAGCTACCCACTGGTCAGAACTAATCAACCTTTCTCAAAGTGGCATCTGTGAACCTGCTCTCACAGAAGACTTTTCTGACCAGGAGCTTCAAGAAGCATTGCTGAATGGCACCAAGCTGGAGCTGCCTGATCTGCCTTCACATTCTCAGAGTGTTGAAAGGGCCGTGAAGCTGACATCTGAAGCTTCCCATACTGTTTATGGACTCGAATCAAGGCACAAACACATTCTGGCCAAAGCCCTAAGCCGCCAGATGAGGCCTTCCTTTGCTTCTAAGGGCTCTTACAGTGAAAATTATGATGATCTTGGGATCTAAATGTGTCTATTTGACTCTGTACATTTTTTTTTACTTTTTTTCAATAAAATTGTAACTTTTTTCAGGATTTTTTTATGAAAATAGCATGTTTTTTTCGGCCGAAAATTGCGAAAATGTGGGTTTTTTTCGGTACGATTTTTTGACGATTTTTGAAACGGTTTCCTGAAAAAACGGTTAAAGCTAGGGATCTGAAATTTTTTGTCAGTTATTATCATATTAAGCCCTGACTATCTCGACTAGTCCAAAGTCGATATCTAAAAAAATGCGGAAAATCAACCTACCTTAATATATATATATATGTGTATAACTGTATATATATATATTTTTTTTTTATTTTGTTTACTTTGCCCTATTTACGTTGAAATACGGCAAATTTTGCCGCCCTAGGCAGGTACCTACTCTGCCTATAGGTAAATCTGCTACATATATAATATTACTGAAGTGTTCTTCAAATGGGTGAAATCTCTCTTTGATCTTTGAATATTATTAATCAATAGATGCAGCCAGTTTTACATCATTAGCTAATTTTGAAAATCTTTGAACTTTGGTGGAAGAAACGCGTTTATATCTTGCGCATCTTCTCATTACGGGAATTGAACTGCCAAGTTCCTTTGATAAAGTCTGATTGAATTGCGGCCACGAGTATTTGATTTAGAGACGAGATGCTAGGTCAAAAGTTCTTTAATTTTAACTGAGGTCAAGAGTTTTATTGAGAATCCTTCTTGATACGATGTAAAATTCTCTTTATAACGGGGTCCAACTTTGAAGGTTGATGAAAAAGAGGAGTTGGAGTTGGAGTCTTTAAACAAACCCCGGGGAACAGACAGGAAGGTTGTCTTTCGGGGAAGTTTTCGACCGAAGCTCGAAGAGGAGTCACGTATTATGTCATTCAGTTTGTGATTTATACTGTATAAATTCCTGTATAAATTCCTATAATGCAGTCAATAAATTATTTTCTTATGGCTCTCTCACTCTCTCTCTCTCTCTCTCTCTCTCTCTCTTCTCTCTCTCTCTCTCTCTCTCTCTCTCTCTCTTTCTCTCTCTGTTCTTCATTACAGTCTTCACGGAGGAAGACTCAATTGAAGTGCCAAGTCCTCGGATTACATATGACGGTGACCATCCCGTACAGACCATAAGTTTTACGAGAAATGAGGTACAGCAATTAATTGATAAGATGAATAAATACAAATCAACTGGCCCCGACTTATTTCTTCCAAGGATATTAAAAGAGGTTAGCCACAATGTTGTTGACGACTTAGTAACCATATTCAAACAATCAATCGAGTTAGGGAAAGTTCCAACCGACCCGATGGAAGTCAGGAAATGTAACACCAATCTTTAAAAAGGGTGATAGGGAAAATCCTTGTAACTTCCGCCCGATCAGTTTAACATCAGTTGTCGGCAAACTATTGGAATCCATCATTACAAAACGTATTGTGTATCACCTTGAATCTAACAATCTAATTTTTTATTCTCAATATGGATTTAGGCGACATAGATCCTGTCTGACAAACCTGTTAGAGTTTTTCCATAATATGCATACACTATACGATGCAAGTAGGGCAATAGATAGAGTGTATCTCGACTTTCAAAAAGCCTTCGACAAAGTCCCTCACGAGATTGGATTAAGGATTAGTTACAAGATTGAAAGCAAAGAGTGGTAATAAATGGGATATAGACGTCGGGCTTCTAAGTACAATCTCCAAATTTGCAGACGATACAAAATTAGGAAGTAGTGTAGGTACTGAGGAGGGTGTAAGAACGCTTCAGAATGAGCTTGACAGGTTGGGCAAATGGTCTGCTTCTTGGCAGATGCCATTCAACTTGGACAAATGTAAGGTAATGCACATACAGTAGGTTATAAAAACCCGAAGACCGATTACTCTCCTTTGGAAAGGAACTTGACTGAAACCGATCTAGAGAAAGACTTAGGAGTCTATATCAGTAATGATCTGAAACCGTCGAAGCACTGTGCAGAAGTCGAAAAGAGGGCCTTAAAATATTAGGTTATATTAAAAGACAGTTCCAGTTTCGGAACAAGGAGACTGTACTGTCTCTTTATAGTTCACTAGTCAGACCTCAACTGGAATACTGTGCGCAGGTTTTGGTCTCTATCCCTCAGGAAGGATATAGAAAGGTTAGAAAGGGTACAAGCAAGGGCTGCAAAATTGATCCCTTCAATGAGAATGCAAAACTACCAATGGAGATTGGAGCGACTATATCTGTTTACCCTAGAGACGAGGAGGTTGCGCGGTCAACTTATTCAAGTCTTCAAGATGCTCAATGGAATAGACAGGGTAGATTACAGAAACTTATTCTCACTTAATGCCAATCCGACAAGAAATAATGGGTTTAAACTGGAACTAAAGACATTTAGGTCCTCTGTCTGCGGCAATTTCTTTTCCTATAAAATAGTTAATATCTGGAACCAACTTCCCTCAGAGGTTGTTTCCAGCAAAAGTGTAAATGTACTTAAAAATAGCCTAAACAAAGTACTGAATACTCTCATGGTTTAAGGCTAAAACATAACATAACTCTGCAGGAGTTCGCTTGCACTGTCTCTGTGGGCCTGGTAATTAGAGAGCTTTTTATATATTCTCCACTTTCCTGTAAAATTTCCTTGGCTACTTTCCAGGGTCAAGATATTTTCTTTAACCTTTTTACGTACATGCCTCTGGCAGGGAGGGAACGGAGTTACAAAGAAAAGAAGTACCTCAAAAGGCCTTGCGGCCCATACAATGGCAACGGGTGCCATGGAAAAATTCATACACCCTCAAATAGTGTGCAAGATTCGGTCTAACCTTTCCTTGGACTGACCTACAGAGGAACTGTTCACAACTTCTGAAGGTAGCCTGTTCCACGTGTCACAGATCTTATAGGTAAAGTAATTCCCACACACACTAGTGCTAAACCGTCTCAAATCCAACTTCCAACCATTGTTGCGAGTTGAGTTATCATTTGAACTAAACATGCTTCTAAAATCGACATCGTCGAACCCGTGTAATCGCATGAAAACCTTGATAAGTTGACCGCGCAGCCTCCGAGTTTCAAACGAAAACAAATTCAGGGCGTGTAAGCGTCGAATTGTAGCCCATATGCCTAACGGAAGGGATTAACTTTGCGGCCCTCGCCTGGACTCGCTCCAGCATGTCAATATCTTTGCTGAGGTTGGGCGACCAGAACTGCACAGTGCACAGCATACTCCAGGTGCGGCCAAATCAGGGAAATTGTACAGAGAGAGCACAATGTCCTTGTTCCGAAGTCGAAATTGCCTCCTGATATAACGCAACAGCTTCTGGGCTTTATTTTCCACCTCTACACACTGTTTGGTAAACTTAAGGTCGCTGCTAATTAGCACACCCAAGTCCTTTTCCAAATCAGTGGCCTCGATATTACTCTCCAACATGGAGGCGTATGTCCGCCTGTGCAGGGAAGTGAAGCCGAAGGTTAGACTAGCCAAACGTAACGAAGAACTCAGGGTGGAAAGCCTCTGCAAGGGGAACCAGTACTCTGCAGGAATGTTCACCAGGGAGGACACCGGCGTCATATCCGAGCCAGGCGTCAGGCACGACAGTGCTCGCCTGAATAGGGTTAGGTGTACCGCGACAGACGTTGCTGATAGAATAGACAAACTGAATGCGTTTAAGGCTCCTGGGCCAGACCAGTTCCTCCCCAGAGTCTTGCGGGAAGTGCGCGACCAGGTGGCTCCCCACCTGGCTAAGTCTTCAACAACTCGTTAGAGATGGGCCAGGTGTCTGGTGACTGGAGGGAAGCCAACGTGACCCCTATCTTTAAGAAAGGGATCACGAAAGTCCAGGAACTATCGTCCCATTAGTCTCACTTCGGTTGTGGTAAATTATTAGAGGGGATAACAGCGGATAGGATCGTTGACCATTTGGATTCCTACAAGCTGCTTGGGGACTCCCAACATAGGTCTAGGCGGCATAGGTCGTGTCTCACCAACTTGCTCGAGTTTTTCCACGTCATGTGGAGTGAGTACGATAAGAGTAGGGCTATTGATATACTTTATCTCGACTTTCAGAAAGCCTTTGATAAGGTACCTCACCGCGGCCAATGGCCAAAGTGCGCGCGCTGGGTATCGATGGAGAAGTAGGTAGCTGGATTGGAAACAGGCTGAAGAATAGGCGGCAGAGGGTTGTAATTAAAGGGACTTCCTCGGGTTGGGCCTCAGTCACTACCGGGGTTCCTCAGGGTTCCGTTTTGTGGCCACCCTTGTTTATCATTTACATAAGTAATATCGACGCTGGCATCGTCAGTAGGATCGCCAAATTCACTGATGCCACCAAGCTTGGGGCCAATGTTGGGAAGCTCGAAGCGATCGAGCAACTGCGTGCGGACCTAGGTAGGATAGGAAAGTGGTCCGAAAAATAGCAAATGCCGTTCAACTTGGGTAAATGCAAAGTCATGCACATTGGCTGCGCAAATCCCAAGTCCGACTACTCCATGCTGGAGAGTAATATCGAGGCTACTGATTTGGAAAAGGACTTGGGTGTGCTAATTAGCGGCGACCTTAAGTTTACCTAACAGTGCATAGTAGTGGAAAAGAATCCCAGAAGCTGTTGGGTTATATCAGGAGGCAATTTCGATTTCGGAACAAGGAGATTGTGCTCTCTCTGTACAATTCCATGGTTTGGCCGCACCTGGAGTACGCTGTGCAGTTCTGGTCGCCCAACCTCAGCAAAGATATTGCCATGCTAGAGCGAATCCAGGCGAGGGCCACTAAGTTAATCCCTTCGGTTAGGCATATCGGCTACAATCGACGCTTGCCCTGAATTTGTTTTCGCTGAAAACTCGGAGGCTGCGCGGTCAACTTCTCGAGGTTTTCAAGCTCTTACACGGGTTCGACGATGTCGATTTTAGAAGCATGTTTAGTTTAAATGATAACTCAACTCGCAACAATGGTTGGAAGTTGGATTTGAAACGGTTTCGCACTAGTGTGTGTGGGAATTACTTTACCTATAAGATCTGTGACACGTGGAACAGGTTACCTTCAGTTGTTGTGAACAGTTCCTCTGTGGATCAGTTCAAGGAAAGGTTAGACCGAATCTTGCACACTATTTGAGGGTGTATGAATTTTTCCCTGGCACCCGTTGCCATTGGTACCTCCTCGGTATGGGCCGCAAGGCCTTTTGAGGTCCTTGTTCTTGTAACTCCTTGTACCTCTCTCTCTCTCTCTCTCTCTCTCTCTCTCTCTCTCTCTCTCTCTCTCTCTCTGTTTTTGGCCGCAGCTCTATTAACAAGATGTGTTTCTGAAGCTCTTAACTGATTTTTTGTTTCAAATATATTTGGGGATTGTTTATTCAATTTTCATACAGTTATTTATCAGGTATGGGCAATTACAGTTAAAAAGTAATTGGTTACAATTACAATTACTTTGCATATGCTCAATTACTGCAGTTGGCAAATATAATTGATTGCAATAACATTGAAAAATAATTAATTTTAATTACAATTACTTTTCACAGAAGCACCTAATGTAAATGAAAGGAAAGGAAAGAAGTCTACCATTAATTTACAACCTTAACTTTTTATTTGCATACCCATACTCTGAATATCATTCTATTTGAATACAAATTTAAATCACAGTTCAATTTGCAGTGAATGTAATATCAGGTGAATTGTTCAGTGTTCATTGGGTTCATTCTCCACGTTCATCACTTGATGCATCGAGCATCGAAAGGGTTAATTGTAATTTGGTCAATCGAAATTGTTAGTAGTATGAATGTAATTGATTTCAACTACAATTACAATTACATTTTTAGTTAGTCAATTACAATTGCACAGCAGTTACTTGAAAAAGTGAAATTGCAATCAATTACAATTACAAATTACAATTACCCCATGCCCGTTATGTAAACATAATAATTTCCTCTGCAGTGGGTGTCATTATTCTGAAGTAGCTCTATAATTTGTATAATTTTTTTATTTTTTACTTCTCTTAAAAATACCTTTTACGAAGCATCCGTGTAGTTTCCGCGCATTCGAATTTACTCAGGATATTTACATTGATAACACTGGTATGCATATGAAATTGTTTTCTGCTCTGAGGGTTTTTTCAACTCATATTATATAATTCGACCATGCTGAATTCGAAAATGACATTGGTTTTCCTCAATCAGGTCAGGTTTTTTCTCTATTGGCCATTTATTATAAGTCCAATTTTTTTCGCAAATTTATTGATTTTTTTAGCTTAAACACTGTAGATACGAATAATATTATAAGAACACTCGTGAAAAATGAAAACATTGTGTGAATAAATACTTTTATTCATACAATGAATATGGAAAAAGTTTGAGGAAGGAATGAATTTTTTTTTGGCTTTCCGTCTGTGTTTTTCTTCGGGCACGTCTCGCTTCAAACACCAGCAATAGTCCGCCAGCATATTGTTATCCCAGTTTCCCTGGTACCTCTCTTCCATTTTGATATCTTGGTGAAATCGTTCACCCTGTTCCTCACTATAATCCCCGCAATTTTCAGGAAAATAGTCCAAGTGGGACCACAAAAAGTGCATTTTTATGGACATGCGCGACCCATGAGCTTTGAAAGCTTCCATCAAGTTTTCGACAACGGACTCGTATTCTGGACTTCTACGCTTGCCAAGAAAATCAATGACAACTGATTTGAATGCCTGCCAGGCATTCTTCTCAGTTGGAGTCATTGCGTTTTCGAACTGAGTATCCTTGATCAAAGTTCGAATTTGAGGACCATCAAAAACCCCAGCATTTAGTTTAGCATCAGATATATCAGGAAATTTACTCTCGAGATATCGGAATGCTGAACCCTCCTTATTCATTGATTTGATGAAATTTTTCATCAAGCCCAGCTTAATATGAAGTGGTGGGAGCAAAATTTTTGTTGGTGGTACAAGGGGCACTGAAACGACATTATACGACCCAGGTTCAAAATTCTCTCTGGATGCCCATTCACGCTGTGCATAGTGCTTCTCATCCGCTCGGCTATCCCATTTGCAGAGGAAACATGGGTATTTCGTGTATCCCCTTTGCATTCCCAATACAAATGCCACAATCTGAAAAAAAATTAAAATATTTAAAGAATTTAGAGAATTTGTTCTATCAGATAAAAAAATCTATGCATTGGACTGTATCACTTCTGTGGGGAAGTTAAGTGTTCTTATACGCTCTCAAATAACCTTTGGAAAAACAACATAGTCAATAGCAATAGTTTACTTATGATATTAGTATTACCTTCAAATCTCCACAGATCCTCCAGTTATGTTGGTCGTATACGAGAGCATCCAGTAAAATTTTCATGTTATCGTAGCTCTCAGTAAGTTGTACGGAATGTGCTACAGGGACTGATGCAACCCTATTCCCAATGTTGAGAAGTACTGCTTTCAAACTTCGTTTAGACGAATCTATAAATAGCCTCCATTCTGATGCGTTATATGGCAGGCCCAAGGATTCGATTAGCCCCTCAACATTGCAGCAGTACACTAAGGAAGAGGTATTTTCGTGCACTGCAAAAAACTTGCGGAATTCTTCCTCTCGTTTCCTATACCAGGAGAATGTTGTTCCCGGAGCCAGCAAGTTGTCCTCTCGAAGTCGTGAGCCCAAGATCTCGGCAGCTAATTTGGAAAGTCCTAAATCCCTGGTAAGATCATTAAGTTTGGCCTGGTTGAGAGGCCTCGGCTCATTTGAAGCGGTATTTTGAGGTATATACGACTGGGACTGGTCAGTGGCATTGGTCATTGATTCATCATCAGAATCATCGAAGTCCAGGGTTTGAGGTGGGTCGGGTATTGGAATTCCAGGACCATGGGGTACAGGTCTCATAGCAGAAGGAATGTCAGGGTATTGAACAATGTGTTTATTCTTCCTGTTAACTCCTGAAAATAGAAACACAGAAACATGGATATAAAACTTGCATATGAAATAGAAGAAGCATTCAGACAGTGGCGGCTCGTGAGGGAAGGCTGCGGTCTGTAAGATATGAAATAGGTCGATGGAGTCTGTATATTTCTTTCTTTTTCATTCATATTGTCCCTTCGGGGACAATATGAATGAAAAAGAAAGAAAATATACAATCATTGTATATGTAAATGTAACTTGTATAACAATATGTATGTGTAAATGTATTTTCTATAACAATATGTATATGTAAATGTATGATTACCATTATGGTGAATATTATGCTATATATGGTGAATATTACATTATGGTGAATATTATGTCAAGTTTCATACGAGGATTTCAAAATATTTAAGAAAAATAAATTTATAAGCCCACCTTGGAGGTTTCATGCAGAAATAGCAATCTGTCACGTGATCCTTTCCTTCTCTCCAAATCATGGGAATTCCAAAAGGCAAAGATTTCGCTCTGCCTTTGCTACATCTTCTCAAATTTTCAATGCACGTCTTGCAGCACATATGAGGGGCGAAATTTTTGTCCTGGTCCCCTAGCTTAATTCCAAAGTATGCTCTATACATTGTCTTCACAAATTTAGTGATTTGGGACTGGTTATTTGGCATGGTAACCGTCCCACATATGTAGCAGAATCTATTGGGATCATTTTTACACGCTCTATTCATTATGAAATATTTTATCTATATGCCTGAAAAGTAAAAAAAGATATTATACAAGTGAAACAAGTGATGATAGATGTTACTGTTCCAATTCCGCTTTGAAAAATCACGAAAAATTCTATTTTACTTATGAGGCCATAGCCGGATAACCTGAGCTGATTGAGAAAAACGGATTGCAGATTCGAAATCAGCAGGAAACACTCTATAAGAATCACTTACAAAACCCTTGACAGCAAAATTGATGCATACCAGTGTAATCATAGAGTGGAAATAATGTTAGTAAATTTTGTAATTTAAAATTATATATTGATTATTTTTCGGAGTTAAAGAAGGGCTTATTTAAGAATCTGATGAAAGAAATTAATTCAAATTTGAAGATAATGTGATTAAAAAGGTTAATGTTGACTTGCAAAACACTCTTAATGTAATTAACAAAAAAGGTATTAGATGCTGAGGATAATTTACAGGGAAGTGAACTTAATTTTAATATAATTAACAAAAAGTTTTCAAGTATTGGGAATAATTTAAAGGGATGTGAATTTAATAGTACTTCGAATATCTTGGATAAATTAAACGATAGCGTCAAACTAATTCAGTAAACGTTCAAAATATTGATGCGCAGGTTGTGAAATTACCAGAAAACTTCCATTGAGTGGAAATAACTCACACGATGATAATTTTACATTGGTTAGAAACGAAACAATGCTAATCCTAAAGCCAGCTACACACGCTCAGTTTTGCACTCATTTTTAACTGTGCAGGCCAAAACTGCACAATTAAACCTGAACTACGCCTTTGCATCCACACACTACAGTTCAGTGGTCAGTTATATGTGAAGTACAGCATGGATAGACGTGAAGAAGTGCTCCTGGCTATTGTGGCTTTAACTTGTTCTGTAAAAAAGAAAAGAGAAAGCAGATGAAAGAAGAGAACGTGGTGTAAAAACTGGCTTTTACAGAGGAAGCGATTGTCTCGTGTGAATTTGTTAGAGAAAATGAAATTAGAGACCGGTGAGGATCAGCTGAAGATCAGGGCCCCCAGCCTCAATATTCAAATGATATCTTCGTTAAAACTAACGAAAATATCACGACTTAATCTAACCAATCGCCAAGGGCGTACAGTTGACCTAACCGGGCATTCAATTTAATTTATTATTATATTTGGTACTGTAAAGCAAAAAAGAAAAATACATGGGGGCCCTGATCTTCAGGTGATCCACCGGCGATCGGTTCAGTTGCCCGCGTATGTAATGTTCCTCGCCTCACAGGCAACTCCGTACATGAGGCAACGCTGCAGTGATAGTCAAGGTACCACAGCTGGGAGAAGGTGGGGTGGAGGGGAGACAACCAAGTCGAACAACATATAACACAGACATATATATCTAAAAGACAATTGAATGTGCATTCATTGACATATGTCTAAAATATTTGGACAGTAGGTTCAAAAATTCTTAAAATATACTCACAACGGCATAACTGTTATGAAAATATATTAAAAACCAATTAAAACCTATTAAATCATAACCACAAACCAACCAAAATCAACGAAAATAAATAATTAATTTATATTCGATCATGATAATTGTGTATTCTACTAAAAGAGTCTATAAATCCATAATATATGTATATATACTGTTTCGTTTTCTTCTGAAATTGTATAAACAAACTACGAAGCTTCTAGAAGCGGAAGTCGTAGGTTAGATTAGGTTGTTAGGAGTCTATTCTCAGCCATCGCTTTGTGAGGAAGTCTCCAATTTGCCCTGATTCAAAGTGTTCAGTTAGGAAATTTATTTGCTTTTAGCTTTGATATAAAGCTTTAGCAGTTTAATTAAGTCTAAAATCTAAAGTCTAGTGTCATTTTTTTGTGCTTTATCAAAATTATTTTTCTTGTATAATAATTCAGTTTAGGAGTTATTGAATTGTTAGGTTGGACTAATTTTCTAAGATCAAATCATTGAGGACTGTAAGTAATCAATACTTTGTTTTCTACTTTGCCAAATAATTGGTGACTTGTTCTTTTTTAAAACTCTTTATCAATTTTTTTAGATTTCGCTTAATAATGAATCCTGCTTAAGCTTTGCAATGTTCATATTTTGTATACATTCTCTCTTCGTATAAAAGATGAAGTCATGTCTTGCCTAAGGATTTAATTGTAAATCTTAAACCTTTAATTTTTACTCATATGCATATTTTAGTGTAAAGATGCATAGTTCTATTTCCACTTTTAGTTAATTTGGCAGATCATGATAGCAGATCTGAAAATATGCGGTTTAAGATAAAAATATGGCTTCATCTTCAAATATATTGTTTATTCGTTTAAACCTTACCAACAGCTAAAAGATTTACTTTATTTCCAAATATTGTGCAAAAATAATGCAGCCTTTTCAACATTTAATAATAATGATTTTAGGAGTTTTGGGGTATATAAAACCCCGAAAAAATCTTCCATATTCATTCAGAAGTCAATTCAGAGGCTGAGCACTACCTGTACATTTTAGCAGTAAATTACAGTAAAAGATAGTTTTTATCTTCTCCTTCGAGCGTTGCTCTCTTCAGAAGAACTTAGTCATTAAACTTCGCTGATACGTTATAAGAAGGGTCAGGGAATCTTCAGAGAATTTAGTAAGCCTCCCTCAATCCTCCGAGCCACTATAGAAGAACTCGGAGAGTAATATAGAAGAAAACTACTACAAGTAACACATCCGTTGCTGCCACCAAACTAGAACCCCAGTCGACTTCGAACCAACCCAGGCCATAGACGGAGGGGTTAACATATATATATATATATATATAATATAACATATATATATATATATATATATGTATATATATATATGTGTATATATATATATATATATATATATATATATATATATGTATATATGTATATGTGTGTATATATATATATATATGTATGTATATGTATGAAAATTATTTCACGAAAGTAACACGTGAAAAATATTTATGATGAATAAAACCACGAAGGAAAGGAAACACAGAATGGTGCTCAAGGGCTTTCGTCTAATGACATCCTCAGGAACACTGAAGTACATAAAGAATTACAGCCTATATATAGGTTACAGAAAAAAAAAATATATATATATACAATAAACGGAAAAATAAAAAACTACCGATTTTTAGCACAAGATTAAATGAATTGTTTCCAACCACCCACTAAGAAGGCCATTTTTTCTTCAATGTTTCTCGACGCCCTTAGGATCGCCAGTCCGGAATACATCGATGCCGAATTAGAAAAAATCAACGGTATTGGAAGTGATCTGTGTTATCCATCTGCGTTTATGGAATCTTGTCTCAATAAGGCAAAACGAACTTTCTATCGTGTGAATAATAACACTCGTACTTTGTCAAAAAATATTTTAGTACTTCCATTTTTCCCTGGCTTTTTAGGCATTGCTAATGTACTTAAACTTTTGGATATTAATGTAGTTTTCATATAACAATATTGTGAAAAATATCATAGTAAAAAATAGCCCTACCAATAATTCAGGCATTATCTATAAAATTGGTTGTAAACAATGTGATTCCTTTTACATAGGTCAGACGGGAAAGGATTTGCACACACGTATAAAACAGCACCAATATTCCGTTAGAACAGGACAGTCGTCCAGTGCCCTTTTTGTCCATTTGTCAGAGTTATCCCACTGTATTGACTGGAATAATGCTTCAGTTTTATTTCACTCTAGCAACATTGTTAATAGAAATATTATTGAGTCTGCCATTATCCAACTTACAAATAACTTCAACATAAGCAAAGGTCTTTTTCAACTCGATCCTGTTGTTTTGAATTCCTTCAGAACAGATTTAGATAAGAAGGGTAGAACGCTAAATCTTTGGTAAACTTGTATGCTATTCTAATAACTTTTATTTTTCAATTTATTTTTATATACATCGAACCTTAAACGGGCAGAGTGCTAAAACCCGGGCAGATTTCCAGTATAAATTTGTATTTTTTTATAACATTGGTTGGAAACAATTCATTTAATCTTGTGCTAAAAATCGGGAGTTTTTTATTTTTCCGTTTATTGTATATTATATATATATTATATATATATATATATATATTTCTGTAACCTATATATAGGCTGTAACTCTTTATGTACTTCAGTGTTCCTGAGGATGTCATTAGACGAAAGTGCTTGAGCACCATTCTGTGTTTCCTTTCCTTCATGGTTTTATTCATCATATATATGTATATATATGTATATGTATATATATGTATATATATGTATATGTATAATATGTATATATATATATATATATGTGTGTGTGTGTGTGTATATATATATATATATATATACACAGTAAAATCACAGAATAACACGTGATCTTATTAATAAGCAAACACCCACAGGGAAAAGGAAAAAGAAACACGATAGCGCTCGGATTTCGTGTTTCTTTTTCCTTTTCCCTGTGGTTGTTTGCTTATATATATATATATATATATATATATATATATATATATATATATATATATATAAGGGGTTCCAAAAAACCTTAGCCCCCCCCCATTTGCAGCTTACATGTTTACTTATATCGAAATAGTTTTTAGTGATTATAAAAATATATAAAATTCTTTATTTATTGCAGGTATTAAAATTACTCTAGCTGATAAAGTGATAATATAATGGCTTCTCAATTAATTGGTGATTCGGAGAGGCAACTTGTGATAGATCGCATACGAGCAATAACATTTCGGGAAGCTCGTGATGCTGGAGCCACCTTTATAACACGTTCATGGGTTGCCAAAAAGTTGCCAAGAAGTGAGGACTTCGTCAAAAGAAATTGGAATAAAACTTTGGATGAATGTGAAATGGATACAACCAAATCTGGGCGCCCAAATTTACCACTCTCTCAGGAAAAAAAGGACATTATTGAAAGCGGTACGCGTAAGCGGAAAAACAGCTGTGCTAAACTTTCTTGAGAGATCGAAGTGTTGAGAGGAAAAATCGTTAGTGGTGAGATCATTCGACTGTACCGTCATAGGCAAGGTTTAAAGCCTTGGCATGAACTTCCAAAGCCAAGAAAAACTCAACTTAACATCGATGACAGAATGTGGTTTGCCCATTATCTTGAAGATTGGGATGTGGATGATTTCATGCATTTAGCTGTCTCCGATGAATTTTTTGTTTACGTAACACGTCGGCCTAACTACCAAAATGATCGAGTGTGGGTCACAACACCAGATGAAATCGATGACAATGAACATTATCGCGAATTATTAAAAAGTCCAGACTATGTTGGTGTGTTTGTTTTGTTCACTGCAAAGAAGCTCATGTGGGTGCTGAAGCCAAATGGTCAGAGTTGGGATGGACAGTATTTTCGTGATATTATTCTATCCCAGCCTGTCATTCCTTTTCTAAGAAACCCAAACAATGTTATGGATGTCGATCAGGTCACACTTCTGCACGATAAAGCCCCCTGCTTTAAGGCATTAGCCACTCAACAGTTGTTGCGGAACCATGAGATCGATTTCTTTGGAAATGAAGAATGGCCAGGAAATTCTCCTGACCTGAACGTCTGTGAACACATTGGATCAGTTATAAAGGACAAGGTTGAATGTCTCTTGTTTCAAGAACCTGCAGCAAATCGATTTTCGAAGGATACAATGACGCAACACATTGAAACTGTTTTAGCAAATTTGCGTAACGATCAAGATCTATTCACGTCACTTTTGGCAAGCTACCCAAAGCGAATTCAGGCTGTCGTCTTGGAAGCCAATGGCGGGAACACGAAGTTTTAATTGTTTCTCATTAAATGCACGATTAAATTCTCTTTTGTAAGGTATGTTTAGTTTTACTGTACTTCTAATGGTTTAGGCCATGGGAGGGGGGCTAAGGTTTATTGGAGCCCCGTATATATGTATATATGTATATACACACACACACATATATATATATATATATATATATATATATATATGCGCCTCGGTGGTGTAGTGGTTAGCGTCGCTGACTACGAATCCATCGGCCCCGGGTTCGAGACCCGGTGACGGCAGCCGGTGCGCAGCGAAACCCAGCTGTTCATTCTTCCACACAAAAAAGAAAGTGGTTGGTAGGTAAATGGGTACCCTAAGTGGCCTAGTGGTTAAGACGCTGGGCTGCTGGTGGGGCGTGGTTCGGATTTCACGTTAAACTGTAGGTCTAAGGTGCAGTGAAAAAAGCTGGACCTTCGTCAGAATGAACAACTCGGGCGGAAGCTAACCAAAGGTTATTGTTAATACACCAAAGGTATATATGTTAACCACTCCGTCTATGGCCCTGGGTTGGTTTGGAATCGACGGGGGTTATGGTTTAGGAGGCAGCAACGGATATTACTTACAATAGTTTCTTCTATAATACTCTCCGAGTTCTTCTGTAGTGCCTCGGAGGACTCCGTGGAAACTTACTAACTTTGCTGAAGATTTCCTGATGCTTCTTCTATCGGGAAATTATGTTTCGCTCTGTTTAAGACTAAGCTCTTTCTAAGTTCCTCGATTCTTCTTATAATGGATCGGGAAGGTTTAATGACTAAGTTTTCTGAAGAGAGTAAGACTCGAAGGAGAAGATAAAGACGACTTCTTACTGTACTTTACTACTAATATTTACAGGTAGTGCTCAGCCTCTGATTTCACTTCTGAATGAATATGGATAACTTTACTGGGATTTATATACCCTGTTTCTACTAACATCATCATTATTAAATGTTGAAAAGGTATTATTTTTGCACAATAGTTAAAAATAAAGTAATTTTTTTGTTGTGACACTGGCTAAACATAAACAAGGATAAGGGAAGAGGAAGCCATATTTTTAGCTTAAACCGCGTATTTTCAGATCTGTTGTTTTCCTGATCCGCCGAGTTAATTAGAAACGGAAAGTGAACTATGCTTTCTTATATTAAATGATTAAGAAAAGAATACGTCACCTATTATTTGGCAAAAATAGGAATCAACTTTAAAATTTATCTCAATGACAAAATAATAATAAAAAAATACTAATATTATTAATAAACATAAAATTATAAGTACATTTCGCTTCCGTTGCGGTCAGCAAAATTCGAACACTCGTATAAGCATGAGATCGCGAGAAATTACTTAATTTAAAAAAAAAGACAAAAAAAAATACATGTGAACGTATGTACATGTGTGTATGAATTTAACAACAAATAACTCCCTATGTAAAAATCAATAATTGAATATAAGATCATACAGGAATTACTCATTTTTACAGGGCTATCCCCTCTAGAATGATATTACTATGATAATATACATCCTAAATATAACATCCTAACTAATGCTAACTTGGTGATAACCATTGGTTTTATAATACAGATTTATATACACATTAGTCGGGGTGGCTAAGTCTATTTCACGTGGTCTGGGTACGCACTCTTGGTCGTGCATAAATAGTTTCACGTGGTTCGGTGTTTCTTGTTTTCCTTTGTTCCAAGAACCATCTTTTTATCACAAATATACCGAGGATAATAGCACATACAATAATGATACTGACGGCAGATGTGGAAAAAATTGCTACAGGTTGTAGTATTTGTAAGAGGTTATTTTGGTTATCATCCGAAATTTTAAACCGACTTAATTGATCATTCCATTCAGGGGCATGTAGCTCAGGTAGGATGGTTACAGGTTTCATGGAGAGATTTAAGATCTCTATGACGGGTTTAAATTTAATTTGCGACGGGAAGGGGTATGAGTTATTAGTGGTAACCTTGCACGGGTTATATATTTGGAAGGTTTTTGAACGCAAGGAGCAACCAATTGGTAGTCGAATAACCATGAGGGTTGTGATGAGGGAATAATTTGAAGGACATTCGAGAGTAGCGGCAGTCCTGTTCGCGAGAGAAACCCAGATGTCTGGTCCAATTCGTAGTTAGACGGTTTTAGAGGAATGAAATTTTGTAAATGAACATACCGCGGCATGCCGGTCACGAATTAAGTCGATAAAGCAAGACCTAGTAGTTGAAAGAATGACTGGTTTGAGTGGAGGCAAACGAGTTGTTTATTTGTTTGCGGGAGTCGGCAATGCCGGACGTCGCTCTCTGACATCATAGAATAGGCTGACAGATCTTTGGTGAGGAAAAGGTAAGGTGGTATGGTAGGTAAATATAATCGATAGATATTAAAGTTATTTTGGTAGGGTGTTGGGAAAGGGTGAAATTTATATACGTCATAAGTGAGTACATCGAAAAATGGTACAATTATGAGGTATATGTATGGGCGTGGTCCATGTACGGTCCAGGTGTATTCTAGAAATTGGGGGGGTAATTAGTATGGTTGAGTGGGAATATGGGTGATAATTTTAATTGTGTTTGGGCTGTGTGAATCAGGGACTGGAGTGTTTTCCATGGTATTAGGGTGGAAAGAGTGATTTTTCCATGGGCTAGCTGGGTTGCATGCAAAACCTTGGAATGAATCGTAGTTATTCGTTGTAAGTATTTATCGATTAGGGTTACTTGTAGGTTAATTATCTCTATTAATTGTAGATATCTTTTGTGTTCTTTGTATTGAGCTAACATGGATTCAAGGTATGTGAATCTGTCCGAAATGGAGTGGAGGAAGCGATTGTTTTCGTGTAGTGACCTAATAGTTTGTTCTAACATGTGTCCATTATACTGTCGATTTCGCGTGAAGAGATTCAATTTGAATTCACTTCTTTTAATATCTTCTTCGGTTGCTAATCCGGATAAACCTTTGAACAGTTTCCCTCCTATATCTATCAGTCCCCTTTTACTTCTTTGGTTAAAGTTTTCGAGTTTTTAGTTTGAGTTTGTATCGATGGTAAGGCTAATATTTCTGATAGGGCGCGTGCCGTAGTTTCAATATTTTCGAGGGTATTTTTTAACAGAACGCGACTAATCTGATCTTTTCCTTAGAAAGAATTCTGGACTTTAATTTCAAACGTTTTTAATTGGGTTTGTATCTGAACGAGATTGGTTTTAATTCTAGCAGGGGGTTGCAAATTTATATAAAGGTCTGCGTGCCCTTTCAAAAATTTACCTTCTGCAAGTTTTTCTATAACAACTCCGGTAGAAATTTTAATGCTAGGGCTACGAGAGTAAATAATTTGGAAAATTATAAGGGGGACAATTTTATTCATTCTACGCCTTAGGTTATACGGAGCTGGGGGGTGGCTGTGTGGATACTTGTGTTTGTGGGTGAAGGGGTCGGCCTCGTTTTGGTGGCAATGGGGGTCGACCGTTAAGCTCTGATTCTGAGCGGGTTCGTTTCTTATGTGAAGGTTCTAGTTCACGTGGTTGATGCATTTGCGGGCGGTATGTAGGGTATGTAGGCTCGAGTACTGGTGGTATTACGAGGTACAAATCTTCGTCATGGGTAATGGTTCCCACGGTGACCACTTCAGCTTTGTGATCCCTGCTCGATTTGTTAATACCTTGACCTTTTGAAGGATAGGCGGCTCGAAAGCCTGGCAGCTGTTTTTTGGGAAGGTGTTGTTCGGAAGCTATCTTCAAATTGTCAGCGTGAATGATCTTTAGTTTGGAATGATCCCGGAGGTCGAGGATTTCATAACGATTTTTTCCGAGGTTTTTCATAATCCTATATGGGCCATCCCATTTTGGGTATAATTTGCGATGAACACCTGGCGGTTTCACGCTCTTCAAATAACATCGCATACCGACGATTATAGTCCGTTGACGGGGATGACGCTTATGTTGCTCTTGCTCCATCTGTTGGTTTCGATGGTCTAGGGCATAGCGGATTATGTCAAAAATCTTGAAAGATCGTTCAGCTAGTTGCTGATTTGCTTCTGCCATCTCGAAAGATGGCAGAGTAATTCGAACAGATTGGACGTGAAACTAAGAGCGTTATCCGAAATTAAGATGGAAGGAGTAGTATGATTCTGGATGACGCGTTCCACTAGGACTCTGGCCACAGTTTCCGAGGTCTGGTCTGGAATGGCAGCTACTTCGCTGTAACGCGAGAAGTGGTCTGTAAACACAATGATGTACTGGTTTCCCTTTGAAGTTTTGGGGAATAGTCCCAGTATATCCATTCCAGTTCTTTGCCAGGGCCTTTGGCATAATGAATATTTATGCATAGGAGCTGTGGATGGTACGTTACCTTTGTGTTTTAAAGACGATGGTCATTCTGCGATGTATTCATGTACCTTTCTGTTTATTTCGGGAAAATGTTATCGCTCCAGAAGACTCTTGATGGTGCGATCCGGCCCCATGTGACCATACAAAGGTGAGTCGTGACAAAGTCCAATGGCTATATCAACGAGATCCTTTGGTATCTCCACGAGGTCGTTTCCATCTTGGTTCCGAAAATGTGCGAGCCCATCCTTGAGGTTGTACTGTTCTTTTACCTTCGATGGCTCCTTTTGTTCCAGGCGCGCCCGAAGGTCTTGGGTGTGTTCGTCCTGTTGTTGGTAGTATTGCAGACACTCGTAGTCGAACAAAGGAAGAATTCCTATTTTATTCACTTGGGCGTTGGAGTTGAATCTCGACAATCCGTCTGGAATAACTTGAAGTTTTCCCGGTTTGTATACGATTTTTGCGGCAAAGTCCTGAATCAACAGAGCACATCTACTCAATTGTCCTTCAAGTAGCTTCTCCTTGAAGAGGGACGTGAGTGGCTTATGATCAGTTTTGATGGTTACATCGTAGCCATAGACGATATTTCGGAATTTTTTCAAAGCCCAATATACCGCTAGGGCCTCTCGGTCCATAGTGGAATAATTCCGTTGAGGTGCAGAGAGAAGTTGACTGGCATTAAGCAATGGGTAATTCCACACCATCTACGTCCTGTAATAGGAAGGCTCCTAGTCCATAGTTTTGTGTAATCATGATATTGAAGGATAGGATGACAGGTTAGTTTACCAATTAGAGTTTCAAAGGTATGTTGGTGGTCTTATTCCAAGTTAAATTTAGCATTTTTCTGGGACAAATTAGTAATGGGTTTAGCAATATTTGAAAATTGGAGAATAAAATTCCGATAGAATCCGACAAAACCAATGAATGCACGAGCGTCGTCGATGGTTTTGGGTACAGGGTACCTTTCCAGTGCTTCGAGTTTGGCTGGATCAGGTTTAATTCCTGTGGATGATAGTAGGAATCCTAGGTATACCAGGGATTCTTGTAAAAAATTGCACTTTGCAAGCTTCAGTTTAAAGTGTGCTTTTCTCAAGCGTGATAGCACATTCTGAAGGCGTTGAAAGTGTGTTTTTATGTCCGATCTGTAGACGATAATATCGTCAAGATAAACGAGAGCTTCGACACCTAATAGGTCGGAAAGGAATATATTCATCAACCTAGAGAAATTAGCAGGCCCATTTCGGACTCCGAAAAGTAAAACCTGGAATTCGTAATGCCCTCGGTTAGTGGAGAATGCAGTCAATGCCCGAGATTCGGGATTGACCTCCATTTGCAAATAACCCGATGCTATATCGAGGGATGAAAAAAATTTCGCTTTCCCTACGTTCAGAATTGTTTCCTGCATGTTTGGAAACGGTAAACGGTCTGGGATAGTAATGTTCTTCAGGCGTCTAAAATCTATACAAGGGCGAGATGTTCCGTCCTTTTTGGAGACGAGAATCATAGGAGCGGACCAGGTACTAGCTGAAGGCTGAATGACATCCTGCTCCAACATGTCCGTGATGTGTTCCTCAATAGTGACTAATGGGAATGTGAACCGATAGGGGAGGAATGAAAATGGGTTTGGAATTGGGTTCCAACTTGATTTCAAAAGGAACCAAATTAGTTCGGCCCAGAGGATCTCCTTTTAGGGCAATCACATCTCTATTTCTTATCAGGAATTCGAGAAGTGATTCAATTAGTTTGGGATCATGTAAAGCTGGTGACTCGTGAAGGGAGTGCTCCAGACATTTCTTATATTCTTCTTTTAATACTGAAAGATTTAACTCTAAGGAAATGGAAACACGATTTATCATACTGATGGGGAAATCTGAATCTACTTCTACTGTGGAAACAGTTCCTATTTTCTGATTTGAAGTTAATTCTATAGGTAGGCTGACCATATTTCCTTGAGACGGGGTTATGTAATATTCTGTATTCATGAAAAAGTAAGTACATAAACCGGGACAAATGACATTTTTATTAAAACGACGGGACGGCCAGGAAATATAAAACAAACGGTACTGTCCCGTTCAAAACGGTACGTATGGTCAGCCTATCTATAGGGCTTTTTCCTTTGTTTAAACAAACAATAGGGATAGCTGAATTCTGACTCTGACTAAGGACTTAGGCAATAAGTACATCTCTTTTGAAATTACTTTTCTGTGCAATCAGAGTACGCTCTGACTCTAATAATTTTCCTTGACTGTCGACTATTTTTGCTTGGAAACAAATCTTCTCATAAGGTGCTACTGTTATATGCTCGGTAGGGCATATGAAAAATTGTGAATCTGACTCTGGTTCGGCGACTAAAATTTGCCTTATGGGCGGAACTGAAGCTGGCTGACTGGAAACTGGCTGACTGGAAACTGGCTGAACTTAAACTGGCTGACTGGAAATTGACTGACTGGAAACTGACTGACTGGAAAGTGAATGACTGGAAACTGACTGTGTTGATCCAACTGGATTCAACAACTGGAACTGATTACTCGGGGGTCTGATTTCTGAAGCGGTTGTCCCTCTGGATGCAACCGACTGACTTGAAATGCTACCAAGTGGAGGGGGTTTCCTATTTCTTTCGGAAATCTGAACTGAACTAATTCTATTAGCATTAAGCTGTCTGTCATTCTCACGGAGATGGTGTGTCCTCTTTCGACATTTTACTAACTTTCCGGCTGGGTAAATCTCCCATTGACTCCGGTTAAAAAAATCCATACCTATTAGGATGTCTGTCTGAAAGGTGGCGACTGTGTCCACTATACAACATTTCGCTGGGTATACCGCGTTTCCAACTTCTAAATATAATTCAATTTCTCCGTATGTAGGTATGGGTGTGCCCGTAACTCCTCTGAGTTGACAAGAGGGTGCCTTAATTTCATATTTGTAATTTGTACTCTCTAGTAATTCATCTACACATTGTTTTTTAATTAACGTCGCGTGTGCTACTGTATCTAGGAGAGCAGTTAAATCTTGGTTACCAGTGCTACAATTTATTATTAAATCTAGGAGGTCTGCACCTATTATCCTGATGCGGAGTTTGTGTGTGTATCTGGGTTCATTACTGTAATTTAAGAGGGAGGAAGTTGAACTGCTTCCTCCAAAGTAGGTTCTAAAAAAGGGCTCGATTGGTCTTCTATGGGAGGACCTGGGTCATATTCTATGGGATTACCATACGCTGGAGGGTGTTCTTGAAAACTGTACTCTAGGGAAAATGATTCCTCCACGGGTACTTCTACGTACCGAACTAGCTGACCTTGCTGGTTGTACTGGGGTTTGTACATGGGGTAAGAATGTGATTGACCCTGTGGTCGTAATCTATTGGGTTGGTGGTTCGACTGAGGCTGGGAATGGACTGGTTTCGGGGGAATGGAGGATTTTTGGGATACGTTTTGGGAACGTGGATGGTTTGGTTTCTGAAAGTGGGGTCTATACCCTGCAGGGGCTTTATCAGCACACTTTTGGCGATCGCCACGGCGATGACCATGTTCGTGACAGTGGGAGCAATAAGAGGGGTAAGTGCACTGACTTATCATGTGCCCAAAGCTATCGCAGTTAAATCACTGTGGAGGAGGGCGTGTATTCTGGGTTTCGGGGGCTTGTTTCTGGGGTGGTGTTCCCTGCATTGGCCTCGATTTATAGGGTTGTTGTTGTTGCTGCTGAATGTAATGTAAAGGGGTTTCTCTACTCTTTCGGTAGTTCTGGTTTGTTAAATCGGGGTAATGTTCCCGTGTTTTGTTTATGGCTACACTTACAGGTTTGTCAACATTTAAAAACTCCTGAGACTTTCTTTTAGGTGCTCCGGGTAGATTTTGGTAAATAGTTGTTGCTACTATTAGATTTCTTTGTTTCGAAGTGAAAGTAATGCCACACGCATTTTCATCGGCACGGACGGCTTCTTCAAGTTTATTTGTTCGTGTAATAAAATTGTTTAAATCTTCGTGTTCCTCTTTCTTCTATTTAGCTTGGAAGACTGCTTCTAACGTGGCTAAGGGTTGTGCAAGTGTTATTTCTTTAAAAAATTCTAATAAGTTTTGTTTAAAACCGTCCCATGTTGTAGCTTCGCTAATTGATGGGACGTAAAGGGGGTTAGACAAAATAATATGAACACCCGCCGATTTCACCGGTTATCTTTACGGACTGCTCAGACACAAAGTAAACGGTCAAATGACTGGCAAACCTATTTAAATGCGTAACAGAGAGTGTATACGTCATGTTATCACGTTGTTTTTACAGATCTGAGTGAATTATGAATTAGCAGTTATGAAAGACCTGTCAGACTTCCAAAGAGGGCAAATTGTCGGAGCGCGGATCGCTGGTGCATCGGTGACGAAAACCGCTCAGATGTTCAATGTATCCAGAGGAACTGTCTCTATGGTCATGTCTGCATACTAAAACCATGGAAAGACAAGCACCGACAAATGCAATAGTGGACGCAAGAAGAAGCTGTGTGATCGAGACCGCCGAGTGCTAAAGCGCATTGTGACAAAGAACCATAAGACCACAGCTCCAAAAGTGACTGCAGAGCTTAACCAGCATCTTGCAAGCCCGGTATCGACCAGAACTGTACGTCGCGAGCTCAATGGAGCTGGATACCATGGGAGGGCTGCAATTGCCAAACCCTTCCTTTCGCACATCAACATTGAGCGGCGCAGAAAATGGTGTAATGACCATAAGAATTGGTCAATGGACCGGTGGAAGAATGTAGTCTACTCCGAAGAATCCTCCTTTACGCTATTTCCATGTTCCGGTCGAGTTTACGTCTGGAGACAGCCTAAAGATGCTTATGACCCCGACTGCCTGACTCCAACCGTTAAGCATGGAGGCGGATCTGTGATGGTTTGGGCAGCAATATCGTGGAATACTCTTGGCCCAGCTGTAGTACTGCATGGTAGGGTTAACCAGGTCCATCCCATGGTCCAAACGCTGTTTCCCAATGGCGGCGCCGTCTTCCAGGATGATAATGCACCAATCCACACCGCAGAGGTCGTTAAAAACTGGTTTGAAGAGCATGTTAGTGAAGTAGAACGCTTGGATTGGCCTCCACAATCCCCGGATCTTAACATTATCGAGCATCTGTGGTGTCAGTTGGAGCAGCAGGTCAGAAGCCGATTCCCACCGCCGGCGTCTTTGGAGGAACTGGAGCAGGGTTTGCTCGAAGAATGGCTCAGGATTCCTCTAGCCATTGTCCAAAAGCTGTATGAATCAATTCCCCGACGCATTGCAGCTGTTATTGCCGCTAAAGGAGGACCAACTCCATATTAAGAATAAAAACAGCCATTTATCAAGGTGTTCATATTATTTTGTCCAACCCCTGTAGGTGACTGTCATGAGCATTCCCTTCTTTAGGGTCGATAAATCTTTTTGCTTCCCTAATTTTTATATCATCATCGGTGATGTTTTCGCGTAAGAAATGTTGCTCTAAAGATTCAATCCAAGGTCTTACGCGTGGTTCAACAAAGGGAATATCTATGGTCCCCTTAAAAATTAAAACAGTATGGGGAAGGTTTACTAGTCTGCCTAAGTTAATGTATGCTGGGGCGGGGGTTGAGACTGAGACATATTGGCTTCTTCTGGATCCGAAGTTTGTGTGTTTGGGAGTATGTTTGAAGGGCGCGGGGTAGGTGGAAAAATGGGTGTAGGTAATTCTTCGATGTCAGAAAGCGTACCGTCTGAATCGCTCATATGTGACAGTACTATTAATGTGTTCTAATTAGGTCTGCTGGACCGATCTTAATCTATGGAATGATCACTTAAGGGGTTTTCCTAATTACTCTAGCTAAGAAATACACATTAAATAAATGCACAACAATTTGCCTAACGAGGGGAAATTTGAAAAGATTGTAAACCAAATAATGGTGTATGGAATGTTCACTGTGTTTTTTGTTAATTCTGGCTCAATACTAATTATTTACTGTTAATAATACTGACTTTTAAATGTTTTAGAAATTATTTAAAAAAAAAAGAGTTCTGTAGTTAACAAGATTCCTACGGCGAAATCCTTGGAGACGTGTCCTGAAGCCGTCTCTCGGAGTGGGACGTTTAGGCGCCGACGTTCTGGCGCCGACGTTTTGGCGCAGCCGTTTTGGCGCCGTTTGACGATTGGTTAGGTTAAGTCGTGATATTTTTGTTAAAACTAACGAAAATATCACGACTTAACCTAACCAATCGTCAAGGGCGTACAGTTGACCTAACCTGGCAGTGACGATTGGTTAAGTTAAGTTGTGATATTTTTGTTAGTTTTAACGAAAATATCATGACTGAACCTAACCAATCGTCAATGGGGCAGGTAACGGAAAAGTACCCATATTATATACACACCTTATAATACACTGACTCTTTTGCTCGCACCGCCAAAAAAGTAACGAAGGGTCGCGCTTGCTACATTTATCAAACACATACAAATATCCATTATGTGAAAACTGTTTCCCTTTCTTACTTGATATATTTTCAGACATTTATGCTATTAAGGGCAACAACACAACTTATCTGAAAAGACAGACACACTTCAGGTTAATAACCAAGTATTACTACTTAATACTTAATACTAATTAACGGCGGCGCCAAACCGGCTCCGCGCCTAAACGGTGGCGCCCAAACGGCGGCGCCAAAACGTCCAGCGCCAAAATGTCGGCGCCAAAACGTCCTAGATGGGCAGTCTCTTGCTGGCCACTTGTTCTTGGATGAAAACTAGGCGTGGAGAACTTGGAGTCGTGACACACAGGTTCAAGGGTGGATGTGACGAACTAGAAGTCGTGACACGCCGGTCAACTAGATGCTGATCCTAGTTCCAGGGTCTGGAAGACTGGAAGAATCTTGGATGCAGAGGTTACCAGTTTGGAAGATCCTGGCTATAGGGTCGCCAGTTGTTAACCCCTCCGGCTATGGCCCTGGGTTGGTTCGGAATCGACGGGGGTTATGGTTTAGGAGGTATCAACGGATATTACTTACAATAGTTTCTTCTATAATACTCTCCGAGTTCTTCTGTAGTGGCTCGGAGGACTCCGTGGAAACTTACTAACTTTGCTGAAGATTGCCTGATGCTTCTTCTATCGGGAAATTATGTTTCGCTCTGTTTAAGACAAAGCTCTTTCTAAGTTCCTCGATTCTTCTTATAATGGATTGGGAAGGTTTAATGACTAAGTTTTCTGAAGAGAGTAAGACTCGAAGGAGAAGATAAAGACGACTTCTTACTGTACTTTACTACTAATATTTACAGGTAGTGCTCAGCCTCTGAATTCACTTCTGAATAAATATCGATAACTTTACTGGGGTTTATATACCCCGTTTCTACTACCATCATCATTATTAAATGTTGAAAGGCTGTATTATTTTTGGATAATAGTTAAAAATAAAGTAATTTTTTTGTTGTGACACTGGCTAAACATAAACAAGGATATAGGAAGAGGAAGCCATATTTTTAGCTTAAACCGCGTATTTTCTGATCTGTTGTTTTCCTGATCCGCCGAGTTAATTAGAAACGGAAATTGAACTATACATTCTTATATTAAGATAAAAATTAAAGATTTAAGGCAAAAACATGACTCCATCTTTTATAACGAAAAGAGAATGCATCTAATCTAAAAAATGATTAAGAAAAGAATACGTCACCTATTATTTGGCAAAAATAGGAAGCAACTTTAAAATTTATCCCAATGACAAAATAATAAAAAAATACTAATATTATTAATAAACATAAATTTATAAGTACATTTCGCATCCGCTGCGGTCAGCAAAATTCGAACACTTGTATAAGCATGAGATCGCGAGAAATTACTTAATTTAAAAAAAAAAGGACATAAAAAAAATACATGTGAACGTATGTACATGTGTGTATGAATTTAACAACAAATAACTCCCTATGTAAAAATCAATAATTGAATATAAGATCATACAGGAATTATTCATTTTTACACACACACACATATATATATATATATATATATATATAATATATATATATATATATATATGATACACACAGACAGTGCATGGAACAAGGAACTCTTCTGGGATAATTAAATCCACTATAGTCCGAATAAGTAATGGTAAATGACAAATACCATAGTTTTTCTTTTTCATGATGCTAGCCCGACGTGGGCAACGGGTCACTCGCAAAGAGGTCCCATAAATATAGCTTCCCTCACCAGCTATCTGCAAAGCAGACAGGATCCAGCTTTGGGACATGGATCTAGGATTTAAAGCAGCCTAGCCCTGCTACATTTAGAACCTCAATATAAGCAAAAGACTCGCTGCCTTCACGTCAGATTGAATACATCAAAGAAAAAGTGGTCCATGCACTGTCTGTGTGTATCATAAAAAGCTCAGGGGACCATTCTGAGTTCATTCCCATATATATATATATTATATATTTATACATTTCAACTGCAAACAACACACAGTATAATTAACGTAAAGAACGAAGCTTGTATAGAAGAACGTTCCGCGCAAGATGAGGAGAGAGAACGAACAAATGAAAAAATGAGGTAACCACCCGGGAATCGAACCCGGGATCTTCCGATTGCCGGTCAGATGTGATAACCACTACACCATGGGCCTCACTCAATCAGAAGTCGTAATTCTCCTACATACGCGCAGAAACCAATGCCCTGAGGGGGCACCTCCCGCATGCCGCACATATATACATTTCAACTGCAAACAACACACAGTATAATTAACGTAAAGAACGACGCTTGTATAGATTCCCGGGTGGTTACCTCATTTTTTCATTTGTTCGTTCTCCCTCCTCATCTTGCGCGGTGGTTCTTCTATACAAGCGTCGTTCTTTACGTTAATTATACTGTGTGTTGTTTGCAGTTGAAATGTATATATGTGCGGCATGCGGGAGGTGCCCCCTCAGGGCATTGGTTTCTGCGCGTATGTAGGAAAATTACGACTTCTGATTGAGTGAGGCCCATGGTGTAGTGGTTATCATATCTGACCGGCAAACGGAACATCCCGGGTTCGATTCCCGGGTGGTTACCTCATTTTTCATTTGTTCGTTCTCCCTCCTCATCTTGCGCGGAAAGTTCTTCTATACAAGCGTCGTTCTTTACGTTATATATATAATATATATATATATATACAGTATATATATATATATATATATGTATACATATATATATATATATATATATATATATACACACACATATATATATATATATATATATATATATATATATATATATATATATATATATATATATATATGGTCATATATATATGTGATCAGTCTTTCTCAGTTGTGATCAGTCTTTCCTTGTGAAGAGACGTGTTTTATCGAGTGTCCAGTGTTACCATTTGAATAAGTGGTTTTCGTTGAAGTGTCTTTAAAAAAAAATAAATAGTGTTTGGTGCATTCTTGACTAAATTACTTCGTGTTACTAATCATTCATTAACGAATATATTTCATTTATTGACTTTATTCATTACTATATAATTTGTTTAAACCAAGGCTAGTGCACGTGGCTTGCCTTGTTTGTTTCCCGAATCTATTACTAACAGAGGTTTCATAAGGTTGAAATTCCCTTGGTTTGCCGTTTTTGTTTTTCAAATCTATCAGAAAACGTGCTTTCATAAGGTTCATTTTCCTTTCCTTCAGGGGATTAAGTAGAGTGTGGTCATCCACCCTGGGAAAAAGGAAAAACGGAAAGAAAACAGTCGGTCGAATAGCGGACAGATAAGTTTCAGTAATACTTTTTCATTTACAGAGCTTTCGTCAGTAGCTTAATTATATATTCATTTAGTATAAATTTGTGTTACAAGAACCTATTTCTGCGTTTCAGGAACATTTTTGCTGGTTTGCGCAGGTGACGGCACAATGAGCACGCGGTAGACCTACGTTGTAATTTATTAATTTCCAAACGCTCGTTTTTTTCTTTTTGTTTTTAAACTAATTAAGAGCATGGCACCCCAATCAAGTACTTGCAGTCGATGTGAAGGGAAATTTTTCGCTTACGCGTTTACAATGGCTAATAATAATAATGAACAATTAGTTTGCAGGTGGTGCTCAAGCATGGAAGTCCTGAGGAACGAGTTAGAACGTGAGAGGGAGGCCAGAGTGAGGCTTGAAGAAAGCGTGATGCTCCTGACGGCAAAATTAGAATCCCTTGAGACTCCAGTTACAACCCCTCCTGCCTCAGTTTCTACAAATAATATAAATAGTACTAATAGCCCACTCTCTTCCCCTAGTTCCCAACCATTCGTTCGTGTGCGTAATGGAGCCCCATTGAGAAAACCTAAGACTTGTGTACCAGTAATAACAAACAATAAGTTTTCTGTTTTAGGTTTCGAAGATGCTGATGAACCGGAAATACGACTCGTTGACGATTCCATTGTTCGAGGGCAGCTCGAGGAATTCTGTGGGAGAAACCCTCGTCGTAGGCGCCGTTACTGCTACCCTGGTGCAAGGGTGGAGGATATAACTAATAGTGTTGACCATTATACAGACGGTACCACTGAGGACACAACGTATGTTATTCATGTCGGTACTAATAACGTTTTAAATTCTAGATCGGAAGAACTGCTTGCTAGGTACAGGGACTTACTAGAGCGACTAAAGGAAAACAATAATAAGATTGTTTTAACAGGTATACTTCCTCGAATTACACTGGTCTACAGCCAATATGCTTCGGAAATAAAAGTAGTCAATCTTTACCAATTTTGGGTCACTGAATACGAAAATGATGCCTAAAATTGCAACTTGGCTCTATTTATAAAGATAGCACGCAACCCTGCACCCTACTAACTGGACTGCATCTGTCGCGTAATATGTAGACGCCTGTGACACATCGACGCATTGACTCTGCTGCGCATGCGCGTAGTTATATTTTTTTATTTTAATAAATTAATGTAAATATATACATATATATACACAATAAAATGTAATTTTAAATTTATCTATTACATTATGTATTTGTAAATTATTTATTAAAAAATAGATTGGATCATTTTAACATATTGCTTCCCATAATGTTTTTGATATTAATATAAATGGAATACTAACCTAACTTAACCATACCTAATTTAAAATTATTAAAATGCAATGTAATTACATTAATTTATTAAAATAAAATAAAATACAACTACGCGCATGCGCAGTAGAGTCAAGGCCTCGATGTGTCACAGGGGTCTACATATTACGCCACAGCATCAGTTCATTTGCGGAAGTCATACAGTGCACCCTTGTCAAACTCTTTTTAGTGTTTGCTTTTGAAACTGAATTTTTTTCAGCTAAATTTGAACAAAGATGCCTCGTAATTGCGTGAACAGTGTAGATAACTTCTGTTATTTTTGTGGAGAATTGACTTTTGCATCACAAAAGCGTGCTATAACCGCCGTGATTAGGAAAGCCTATCACCTTTATCTTGGCTGTAAGATTGGAGATCAGCACAAGAGCTAGGCCCCACAGATATGCTGCAATACTTGTGCAACAAACCTTCGCCAGTGGTTGAATCGGAAAAGGAAATCTATGCCTTTTGCAGTGCCAATGGTGTGGAGGGAACCAACAGATCATGTCAGCAATTGTAACTTCTGCATGGTGCCTCCAGTCAAGAAAGGTATTTGCAAGAAGAAAAAGTGGATTTTACAATATCCGAATATACCCTCTGCCATACGCCCGGTACCTCACGGCGAAGGACTACCCGTTACTGAGCACCCAGACTCATTCTCCCTGGAGTCAGAGGACGAGGAGAATGAACGAACCTGCGAAACTTCTGAGCTTTAAACTTTACAAGACCCGAATTTATTTATAACTTGACATCTTCTAAACCGCACATGATAACTCAGAATGAATTAAACGACCTTATCAGAGATTTAGAACTGCCAAAGAGTAAGGCAGAGCTGTTGGGCTCCAGATTGCAGCAGTGGAATCTCCTCGCTGAAAATGTTAGAGTGTAAGTTTCGTGATCGTCAAAAAGATTTTGTTCCATTCTTCATCATGGAAGGTGACCTTGTAGCTTGCAACGACATCGATGGTCTGATGGCAGCTCTCAACATTATTCACAATCCTGATGAGTGGAGACTGTTCATTGATTCATCGAAGTTGAGTCTAAAAGCTGTTTTGCTGCATGTTGGCAACGTATTGCCATCAATTCCAGTTAGTCATGCAGTCCACATGAAGGGAACATATGACAACATGATGCAACTTTTGAACTGCATAAACTATGACAAACATCCGTGGCAGGTTTGTGGTGACTTGAAAGTTGTTGCTATCGTGCTTGGATTGCAGCCGGGCTACACTAAGTATTGCTGTTTTCTGTGTGAATGGGATAGTCGGGCTAGGACTTCTCATTACATCAAGAAGGATTGGCCACTCCGACACTCAGTGGAACCTGGAACAAAAAATGTTCAGTATCCTCCACTTGTAGAGTCGAGCAAGATTTTGTTACAACCTTACATATCAAACTGGGCGTCATGAAAAATTTTGTTAAGGCTATGGATAAAACGGGGGCAGCTTTTAAGTACCTCGGTGGTAAATTCCCAAAACTCAGTGAAGCAAAAATCAAGGAGGGTGTATTTGTTGGTCCACAGATCCGCTTGCTTCTTAGAGATGAGGAGCTCGACCGTATCCCTGGTGGTGAGGACAAGACAGCTTGGAATGTTTTCCGGTTAGTAGCAACCAATTTTCTCGGAAATACCAAAGCTGACAATTACAGGGAGCTGGTGGAAAACCTGCTGTTGTCCTATCAAAACTGGGCTGCAATATGTCTTTAAAGATACATTTGCTCCATTCGCACCTGGATTTTTTTCCGGCCAACTGCGGAGCAGTCAGCGATGAACATGGTGAACGTTTCCACCAGGATATCTCAGCGATGGGAAACGCTACCAGGGGAAATGGAGTCCATCACTGTTAGCAGACTACTGCTGGACAATAACAAGAGATGCTCCAGAAGTTGAATACAAGAGACAAGCAAAGAAGCGACGGGTTGAATCAATATAAGTGACTGCATTATACAGGTATGTTACTAATACATGGTATACCTATTCGCAAAATGTGTAAATTAAATTTTTATGGTCATATTCGTTTTCAGTACTCCAAAATCCATAACAAGAAACACATTTTATCTCCGAAGCACAAACTTTTTCAAAATTTGTTGACCAGTGAATTATACACTAGGCAACAAATTTCAACTTTTTTTTTGTTACAGACACGTGAACTACTGATTCCTACTAAAGCGCTGATGCTGATTTCAGATCTGATATCAAAATTTCTCTATCACGTCCAGATTTCGTGTAACCGAAAACCCCTATTTTTCATTTTTTTTCCCACCCGCTTCTATTACGAAAGCCGTCTAAGCTACTTTTCCGTGCCACGTTTTATGTTAAGCATACTTAAATAATTAGTGAACAGGGATGTCTTTCCTCCTTTATTCTGGCTTAAGACAGACAGCGGAATTCCGCTGGCGGAGTTACCACCCCTGCGCCCAACCATCCACCCAAAGCGCGTTAGTATTTTGTTACTACTGAAAGGCAAATTCCTGTTCTTAAGTGAAACTTTGGTGTGTCCTCTTCCTTTGTCGCTTGTAGGATGACGAGCTCTCCTTCTGCAGGAACCAACAATAATCTCCCATCATATTTGGGTTGAAATTACCTTGGTATCTGTTTTCCATAACTGAGATCTGTTGGTGGAAGCGCTCACCATGCTCGTCACTTACAGCCCCAAGGTTGGCCGGGAAGAAGTCAAGATGAGAATGTAAAAAATGAATTTTCAAAGACATTCTGCATCCCATTATTTCATAAGATTTAAGCATGTTTTCTACGAGTTTACGGTGGTTTTCAGCTTTGTGGTTTCCAAGAAAATTTTTGACAACTTCAACGAAAGATGTCCATGCTCCTAGTTCATTCTCATTTAGGTTAGATGGAAACGATGAGTCGTGGATGACACTGCGGATCTGTGGTCCAGTGAAAACTCCAGCTTCTAGCTTAGCATCTGTCAATATTCCTTTGAATTTATCCTTTAAATATTGGAAACCACTACCTTGATGATCCATACCCTTCACGAAATTTTTCATAAGGCCAAGTTTAATGTGAAGTGGTGGAAGATGTACTTTCTGAGGGTCAATAAGTGCTGGGTGTTTCACATTGTATTTACCAACAACATGTTCAGTTCTAGATGGCCAATCATGTTTTTTGTAGTGGTTCTTGTCATCTCTGCTGTTCCATAGACACAAAAAGCACATATGCTTTGTGTAGCCCAACTGTAACCCAAGAAGTAATGATACAACTTAAGGTCGCACAAATATTCCATGTGTGGTCCTTATATTTGATGAGTCTTAGCAGCAGTTTCATCGATTCATAAGTCTCATTAAGGCCAGTGGCATGTGCTACAGGTATTGAAGGTTTTTCATTGCCGTTGTGCAGTAATACAGCTTTAGGCTAGCTTTATTAGAGTCAATGAACAGTCTCCATTCTTTTGGATCATAGCGACAGCCAATCCCTTGCATCAGACCACTGATATCGTGGCAGAAACAAACGTTTTCTTCCTGTAAGTAAAATGATGAAAACTGCAAATGGCGATGGCGGAAATGGGAAACTTTGGTGTTTGGTTGGAGAAGATTAAATTCTTGAAGTCTTGAACCAAGCAACTCTGCCTTTTCTTTTGGTAATTCCAAATCGCGCACTAAGTCATTTAACTCCGCTTGACTTAACAAATGTGGGGAAATATTTGCATCTGGAACATATATGCCATCTTTCCCTGTTTCTATATCACTAGCAGAATCTTCAGATGAACTGCTGTCTGTTATCGTTGCTGGTGGAACTGGTGGTGGATTTGTTTCATCATGTGGTACTGGTTTCATTGCTGATTCGCAGTTTGGGTACGTGATCTTTGATTTGTTTTTCTTTGTGAAACCAGCAATCTTTGTCAAACAAAAATAACAATCATTGAAGTGATTTTTCGGCTCACGCCAAACCATGGGGACTGAGAACGGCATAGCTTTTCTTTTACCATTCATCCAAGCTATTAACATTGCATTGCACTGTGCACAGCAAATATGTGGTGCCCAGTCCCTCTGTTGGTCTCCTAACTTACAGTCAAAATAACACTTGTAGGCAAGTTTAATCTTTGTTGTTATGTTTCTACGTTGTGGCTTAGGTGTATATTGTCCACAGACAAAGCAGAAGTTGTCTGGGTGATTTACACAAGCACGTCTATTTGATGCCATTTTGAATTACCATACAATATCTGAAAAAACGTAGAAAGTAATTATTACGATGTGCAAAATAAAAAGAAATACACACCGTAGTACAAAACAAATGCTATAAAAACACACAAGTCACCACAACCTGTCACTTGCTCATCAGCAGAGAGCTTCAACAACCGTTCTGCTTGACTGTCACGTAGCGACTGACCGTTGGGCCGTTGCCCGTTACTATGCTCTTGACTCAGTGTTGCCAACTCGGGATAAATTTTATTTATCAAAATTGTTCGAATTTGTATATAGTTGGCAAAAAAAATTGCTTTAACCTTGAAAAGCAAGTTTCATATTACTGGCATTAAGCCGATTAAAACCAAAATCTGGACGTGGTAGAAAATTTTACTAAAAGTGATTTGCATTTTACACAAAATCTAGACGTGATAGAAAAAATCTAATTATAGATTTGAAATCAGCATACCGAAATTAGCTAGGAGCACCTATTTGGTCTTCTGTAACAAAATCTTTGTTGCCTAGTGTTATCCAACGTAGCGATTTCTACAGCAAGGCGACCTATATCAACAATAACCTAAAGTCTCTTTGCCAACAGGAAGGAGTGCATTTTGCGAATTTTTGGAACACTTTCTACGGCAGGAGGTACTGGTTCCTCGGAGATGGACTTCATCTTAATGACGTTGGAGCTGCGCGCTTAGGAAGACTATTTCATAATACTGTCTCTTCTTTTCAGGCTGCCGTAACTCGAACGGTCACAGCGTAATTTTCATAAATTTTCCCTGCGCTCGCGAAGGTGGTGCAATTACAAACAATTTGAAGGTTCTATCCTTAAATGCTCGTAGCCTACGAAATAAAATAAACGAATTTTTTTCTTTAATTGCTTGTAATGACTATAATTTAATTGCGATAAATGAATCGTGGCTTAGCACTGAAACACGGGACTTTGTAGGGGAGTATCAAATTAAAGGTTATAGACTTTTTGTTAAAAACAGAATAGGTAGGCGAGGAGGCGGTGTTATGTTGTATATCAAAGACAATATTGCGAACGTTATAGAAGTAAAGCACAATTCCAGAACCGATAGATTCGACTATAGCAGAACTTAAATTGAACGATTTCAAACTTGTTGTTGCGGTTATATATAGGCCCCCTAATCAAACAGCTGATACGGACGAAGCGTTATATCGTGAACTAAAGAGAATAATAGGTAGTAAGCAGGCTTTAGTTATGGGTGACTTTAATTGTGCCAACGTGAATTACGATACAATGCAGGGAGACGCGGAAGGTAATCGTTTAGTTAATTTTCTCGAAGATAGCTTTCTTATTCAAAAGGTTGGGGAACCTACGAGGTTGGACAGTATTTTAGATTTATTAATAACTACGGATGATAGGCTAATCACTGATCTTCAATTAATAGAACCGTTAAGCAATAGCGATCACAATATGGTAGAGTTTGTCCTCTCAGTAAGTCACTCGAAACCAGCTAACTCGACTAGAATTCCTAACTTCCAGCACGCAGACTTTTGTAAATTTCGAAATAAATTGTCACACGTCAATTGGAAAAACGTAATGGGGATCTCCAACACAAAACTAATGTGGGAATCGTTTGAAACAGTATTTAGGACTATAAATGAGGAATGTGTACCGTAAAAAATTAAGCGTGCGAAAGTAAACGACAAACCCTTGTGGTTTACTTCTAGAGTAGGAGACATTAAAAAGAGTAGGGCTTATAGGCTACATAAGTGCGATAAAGACAATTTGTGGTTACGAAACAACTACATATCTCTAAAGCGTGAAGCGAAAAGTGTAATAAAAAAGTTCAAGCGCGAATTTGAAAGCTCCATAGCTCGTGACGGTAAAGAAACCCCCAAGCGATTCTTTCAATATGTCAATAATAGAAATCCAGTAAAAAGTGTCTTCGGGCAGTTGAAAAATGTTAAAGGAGAGCTAGTTTCTGAAAACAGGAAATGGCTACCTTGTTAAAGGAATTAATTACGTCAGTTTTTACTATAGAAGATGTAACGAATATCCCTTCGGTCATAGACATAATACCTTTTGATAATGGTAATATTTTGGATAATATTGTGGTTAGTGAAGGGAAGGTAATGCGCTATATTGATAAAATAAAAATGCGTAAATCACCGGGGCCGAATTCCATATATCCCATACAACTAAAAGAATTAAAAGATAGCATTGTTGTGCCGCTAACAAAGATTTTTAATGTGTCTATTTCTGAGGGGTGCGTACCAGATAATTTCAAGTTAGCAAACGTAACACCTATCTTTAAGAGAGGCGATAAAGGTGCGGCGGGAAATTATAGGCCAATCAGTTTAACGTCTGTTGTAGGTAAGCTACTGGAATCAATAATTAGGGATCGTATAGTCGAACACTTTGAATTGCATAACTTAGAGATACGCAGCACGGTTTTAGGCGAAACAAATCTTGCTTAACTAATCTTTTAGAATTTTTTCAAAGCGTGGTTGACGTTTACGATAGTCATCGGGCGGTTGATGTAGTGTATTTAGATTTTCAAAAAGAGTTTGACACCGTACCGCACAAAAGACTCATTGAAAAAACTAAGCTCATGGAATCAGGGGTGTAGTAATAAATTGGATAGAAGAGTGGTTGCGAGGTAGGAAACAGAGGGTGGTCGTTGATGGAGCGGAGTCGTGTTGGGCTAATGTAGCGAGTGGCGTTCCTCAGGGTTCTGTATTGGGCCCCTTGCTTTTTCTTATATATATTAACGATTTAGATGTCGGCCTAGTCAGTACAGTTTCAAAGTTTGCGGATGACACGAAGCTGGGTGGTAGGGCGATTAATGACGAAGATAGAGGTAAAATCCAGGAAGATCTGAATAAAATCGTTGATTGGTCAGTCACATGGCAAATGAGATTTAACGTTGATAAGTGCAAAATTTTGCATATAGGTTCGCGTAACGGTAATTTTGCGTATAGTATGTCAGGGAAAGATTTAGAAGCGTAGAGCAGGAAAAAGATTTAGGAGTTATAGTCACTGGTGATTTAAAAGTAGCGAAACAAAGTACAGCAGCGGTGAATAAGGCGAACAAAGTGTTAGGTTTTATAGCTCGGAATTTTGAGTACAAATCGCGCGATATTATAGTTCCTCTTTATAAATCATTAGTTAGACCCCATTTGGAGTACGCGTCCAATTTTGGAATCCGCATATGCGAAAGATATAGACAAAATCGAAAGAGTTCAAAGACGAGCAACTAAGATGATTCCGTCGCTTAGGTCAAAGTCGTACGAGGATAGGCTTAAGGAGTTAAAATTGACTACACTCGAGACTGGAGGCTAAGGGGTGATCTAATCCAGGTTTCAAAATTATGAATGGGTTCGATAACGTAGATAGAGATAGCTTTTTCGAAATATCTCAATATAATAGGACTAGAAATAACGGGTGTAAGTTGACAAGTAGAAGGTTCGAGACAACAGTTGCCAAAAACTTTTTTACGCACAGAATAGTAAAGAGCTGGAATAGTTTGCCGGTAGAAGTAATTAGTAGCACGTCTATAAACATTTAAAAATCGATTAGACGCATATGTTGATAGATTGGGTATAGTTTAAGGTAGTAAAATTAAGGTCTTGTGGTGATAAATCCCACAGCTCAACACAAGTGTTGTGGGATATAGGGAGGCAGCATCTTGGGTTAGGGGATACTCTCTGTCCTTACACACCCCATTTAAAGAGATTCCTCTGCCGAGCGGTGCCCATAGTACTGTGAGTTATGGAAAAACTCATGATCTTCACTTGCCCCACAAACACCTTTAAATGGGAGATCCAAAATAGGTGCACACACATTTCTACATCACTGTACAGTCTTTACAGCCACACCTACACTTTTCCTCCTAAGTGTATATATGGTAATGTATATGGTTGTAAATTGTGACTTGGTCCGCAATTGATATGGACCGTGACTTATTTTTGGTTGGCAAAGTACTGGTGGTGATGGATACCGTAATGAAGTTGACTGGATTCTTTGGATCTGATATATTTGCATGTCGGTTATAAATAGATGTAGAGTGTAACATATTTGTGGATAGTAGTCTATTATGACTTGATCCGCTGGATCGAGAGATTCTATCTTTAGTTTTTAATTGATAATTAATTAGTTTTAAATTGATAACACGGGCCTGCGATGGAAAACTTTTTTCATAATTTTAGCTGTTTACAATGTATTTTTGTGTGCTGAATTAGAAAAACACAATAAAAATGTCATACGACACAAAGTTATTTCACAAATTCGAATTTTTTGTGAAGCGACTTCGAGAAAATGCCAGATTTCCGGAAATTACTAGAATCTTCTAAGAGACTATAAATACTGGGTTGCCAAGCCGTATGAGTCAGTTGTTACTCAGATTTCATGACGTGCGCACAATGATGCATCCGAAGCGAATTTTTTCAGTGATTTTGAGTTGTTTTTTTTGTGTTTTATATCAGCGAACTAGCGTGTTTTGATAGTGTTAAGAAAGCCGTATTTAACCTTTATTAAATTAAATTCAAGACTCTTATTGTGTTCTGGGTACTGTAGTAAGTTGTGAATCATGGCTAGCCGTGGGTGTGTCAACAGTCCCGACAGCTTCTGCTACATGTGCGGGGAATTTGTGATCAAGAAACATCAAAGAAACGTAACAAATTTTATTAGGCAAGTGTACCATGCCTACTTTGGAATGAAACTAGGAGACCAAGACAAACCATGGGCACCACACAAAGTTTGTTTTATTTGCGTAGAGGATCTAAGGAAATGGTGTAAAGGCAAAAAGAAAGCATTCAGATTTGGTGTGCCAATGGTATGGAGGGAGCCAAAAAATCACTGTGATGACTGCTATTTTTGCTCTTGTGATGTTAAAGGCTATAACTCAAAAAATAAGAAAGCCATATTCTATCCAAATCTTCCATCAGCTTTTCGACCTGTTCCTCATGGGCCAGAAGTTCCAGTTCCGCTTCCACCAGAAACATTGGAAGATTTGCCTAGTAATTCTGGTTCAGATACTGATCATGAAGAATTTCAGTGTGATATAGGAAGTCAAGACCCCCAGTTGTTCACTCAATCTGGACTAAACGATTTAGTGAGAGATTTGGGATTATCCAAGGAATCTGCTGAACTCTTAGGCTCCAGATTAAAAGAAAGAAATTTATTATCAGCTGGAACATCGATATATTTGTATAGAAGAAGAGAAAAGGAGTTTATTCACTACTTTTCACATGAGGGCAATTTAGTTTACTGTAGTGATATTGATGGTTTGGTACAGGCATTTGGCATTGAGTACAAAGCGGATGAATGGAGACTTTTCATCGACTCTTCTAAAAGAAGTCTAAAAGCTGTTCTTTTGAACAATGGGAACAAGTATGCCTCTGTACCTGTTGGTCACTCGGTACATCTCCAAGAAAGTTATGAGAATTTGGAATTGGTTCTTACAAAGATAAAATATTATGATCATCACTGGATGATTTGTGGAGACCTTAAGGTATTGTGCATGCTTCTGGGGCAGCAGGGAGGATATACTAAGTTCCCATGTTTCCTTTGTGAATGGATAGCAGAGCAAAGAGTCGACACTGGGAGCAAAAACACTGGCCACAAAGAAGATCTCTAGAACCTGGAAGCAAGAATATTTTGCGTAAAAATCTTGTTGACCCAAAGAAAGTACTTCTACCACCTCTTCATATAAAACTAGGCCTTATGAAACAGTTTGTTAAGGCATTAGAAAAAAGTGGAGAATGCTTTAAGTACCTCTGCAAGAAGTTCCTTAACCTATCAGAAGCAAAATTAAGAGAAGGTATTTTTGTAGGCCCAGACATTAGAAGACTGCTGTCAGATGAAAACTTCTTGTCTACGATGACTGAAGTAGAAAAAGAGGCTTGGAATTCCTTCAAAAGTGTGGTTACTAAGTTCCTTGGGAATAATAAGGACCCTGAATATGCACTCATTGTTGAAAACATGCTGGAGAAATTCAAAGCTTTGGGATGCTCAATGAGTATCAAAATTCATTTCTTGAATGCACACTTGGACTTTTTCCCAGAAAATCTAGGTACAGTAAGTGAGGAACAGGGAGAACGTTTCCATCAAGACATTAAGGAGATGGAAAAGAGATACCAAGGCCGGTGGAACGTTAATATGATGGGGGATTATTGCTGGATGCTGCATCGTGAAAATCCGGAAGCAGCGCACAATGGAAATGCAACAGGCGCAGCTTCACTGGCAAAAGAAAACGGGACTACTAAGCCATTCCACTAAGTAAAGATGTAAGTATCCAAGTTTTATAGTTTTTTTAAATAAATATATTCAGAAATGGTCAGGAAATAGGTTTCATGTGGTAATTCTTCATACTTATTTTATTCAGTAACATATTACAATATAAAAACGTCATAGCAAATTGTGAAAAAACTATACGTGATGGAGCAAATCTGAGGCCGTTTTTGGATTTAGCACCCCAAATTCCTATAAAACCAGCATACAATTTCAAAAAAGTTTTTAGGACCCTCAATTTTGCAGGCCTGTGTAATTATTTAGTTCTGTAAAAAGTGGTTGTTGCCAATGTACAGGCAGTTTTTACACAGTGGAGCCACCTCGATGGGCCGAAGTGGCCCCTAGTGTGCCCACTATAAAAATTTCTCATGTTTTATATATATATATATATATATATATATATATATATATATATATATATATATATATATAAATATATCTATAATATATACATATATCACACACACACATATGTGTGTGTATATATATATACATATATATACATATACACACACACACACACACACACACACATACATATATATATAAATATATTTATTAATATATATATATATATATTATATATACACAAACTCAGAATGGTTCCCTGAGAACATTATATGTTAAACACAGACCGCGCATGGAACAAGGAACTCTTCTGGGAAAATTAAATCCACTATAGTCCGGATAAGCAATGGTAAATGACAAATACCATAGTTTTTTCTTTTTCATGATTTTAGCCGACGTGGGCAACGGGTCTCTCGCAAAGGATCCCATAAATATAGCTTCCCTCACAGCTATCTGCAAAGCAGACAGGATCCAGCTTTGGGACATGGATCTAGGGTTTAAAGCAAGCCTAGATCCCTACATTCAGAACCCCTATATAAGTAAAAGACTCGTTGCATTCACGTCGTGTTGAATAAATCAAAGAAAAAGGGGGTAACTATTGTATTTTTAGCCAAAAAAAACCAAAACTTAAACCTCAACCGGGACATTGAGCGTCCACTTTTCAAGGCACGAAACACGTCCGTTTAGTATACACAAACTCAGAATGGTTCCCTGAGAACATTATATGTTAAACACAGACCGCGCATGGAACAAGGAACTCTTCTGGGAAAATTAAATCCACTATAGTCCGGATAAGCAATGGTAAATGACAAATACCATAGTTTTTTCTTTTTCATGATTTTAGCCCGACGTGGGCAACGGGTCTCTCGCAAAGAGATCCCATAAATATAGCTTCCCTCACCAGCTATCTGCAAAGCAGACAGGATCCAGCTTTGGGACATGGATCTAGGGTTTAAAGCAAGCCTAGATCCCTACATTCAGAACCCCTATATAAGTAAAAGACTCGTTGCATTCACGTCGTGTTGAATAAATCAAAGAAAAAGGGGTAACTATTGTATTTTTAGCCCAAAAAACCAAAACTTAAACCTCAACCGGGACATTGAGCGTCCACTTTTCAAGGCACGAAACACGTCCGTTTAGTATACACAAACTCAGAATGGTTCCCTGAGAACATTATATGTTAAACACAGACCGCGCATGGAACAAGGAACTCTTCTGGGAAAATTAAATCCACTATAGTCCGGATAAGTCCATTGCTTATCCGGACTATAGTGGATTTAATTTTCCCAGAAGAGTTCCTTGTTCCATGCGCGGTCTGTGTTTAACATATATATATATATATATATATGTACATATACATATATATATACACACAACATATATATATATACATATATGTATATATACATATATATATATATATATACATATATATATATATATATATATATATATATATATATATATAGAGCACGGTTTTAGGCGAAACAAATCTTGCTTAACTAATCTTTTAGAATTTTTTCAAAGCGTGGTTGATGTTTACGATAGTCATCGGGCGGTTGATGTAGTGTATTTAGATTTTCAAAAAGCATTTGACACCGTGCCGCACAAAAGACTCATTGAAAAAACTAAGGCTCATGGAATCAGGGGTGTAGTAATAAATTGGATAGAAGAGTGGTTGCGAGGTAGGAAACAGAGGGTGGTCGTTGATGGAGCGGAGTCGTGTTGGGCTAATGTAGCGAGTGGCGTTCATCAGAGTTCTGTATTGGGCCCTTTGCTTTTTCTTATATATATTAACGATTAAAATGTCGGCCTAGTCAGTACAGTTTCAAAGTTTGCGGATGACACGAAGCTGGGTGGTAGGACGATTAATGACGAAGATAGAGGTAAAATCCAGGAAGATCTGAATAAAATCGTTGATTGGTCAGTCGCATGGCAAATGAGATTTAACGTTGATAAGTGCAAAATTTTGCATATAGGTTCGCGTAACGGTAATTTTGCGTATAGTATGTCAGGGAAAGATTTAAGAAGCGTAGAGCAGGAAAAAGATTTAGGAGTTATAGTCACTGGTGATTTAAAAGTAGCGAAACAATACAGCAGCGGTCAATAAGGCGAACAAAGTGTTAGGTTTTATAGCTAGGAATTTTGAGTACAAATCGCGCGATATTATAGTTCCTCTTTAAAAATCATTAGTTAGACCCCATTTGGAGTACTCGTCCAATTTTGGAATCCGCATATGCGGAAAGATATAGACAAAATCGAAAGAGTTCAAAGACGAGCAACTAAGATGATTCCGTCGCTTAGGTCAAAGTCGTACGAGGATAGGCTGAAGGAGTTAAAATTGACTAAACTCGAGACTCGGAGGCTGAGGGGTGATCTAATCCAGGTGTTCAAAATTATGAATGAGTTCGATAACGTAGATAGAGATAGCTTTTTCAAAATATCTCAATATAATAGGACTAGAAATAACGGGTGTAAGTTGACAAGTAGAAGGTTCGAGACAACAGTTGCCAAAAACTTTTTTACGCACAGAAGAGTAAAGAGCTGGAATAGTTTACCGGTAGAAGTAATTAGTAGCACGTCTATAAACATATTTAAAAATCGATTAGACGCATATGTTGATAGATTGGGTATAGTTTAAGGTAGTAAAATTAAGGCCTTGTGGTGATAGATCCGACAGCTCAACACAAGTGTTGTGGGATATAGGGAGGCAGCATCTTGGGTTAGGGGATACTCTCTGTCCTTACACACCCCATTTAAAGAGGTTCCTCTGCCGAGCGGTGCCCCCCATAGTACTGTGAGTTATTGAAAAACTCATGATCTTCACTTGCCCCACAAACACCTTTAAATGGGAGACCCAAAATAGGTGCACACACATTTCTACATTACTGTACAGTCTTTACAGCCACACCTACACTTTTCCTCCTAAGTGTATATATGGTAATGTATATGGTTGTAAATTGTGACTTGGTCCGCAATTGATATGGACTGTGACTTATTTTGGTTGGCAAAGTACTGGTGGTGATGGATACCGTAATGAAATTGACTGGATTCTTTGGATCTGATATATTTGCATGTCGGTTATAAATAGATGTAGAGTGTAACATATTTGTGGATAGTAGTCTATTATGACTTGATCCTCTGGATCCAGAGATTCTATCTTTAGTTTTAAATCGATAATTAATTAGTTTTAAATTGATAATTATTTAGTTTGTAAAAATTGGTCGTTGCCAGTGTACAGGCAGTTTTTACATAAATTTCTTATGTTCTTGTGGTTCGGAACCCACGTAAAATTGTAGGTCCTCTCCACCACCACGGATGACATACACAATACACAATCACGAACACAGTTCTGTAGACCAGCCATGAGTGGATCCTAGGGTCTTTGTTGGTGTGAAATATTATAACATTATATATACAGGGTGTCCCGTAAGTCTGGACCCATAGGCAAAAATAATAAAATTACAAAATAGTCCAAAAATTTATTTATAATATATTTTTTTATTATTTTTATTATTATTTTTATTATTTTTTTATTATGATCTTACTCCGCTGGAGTTTTATTTGTGGGGCCACTTGAAAGCCAAAGTGTACGAGGTCAAACTTCAGAACATTTTCCACCTTAAAGCACGCATTGTGGAGGCGTGTCAAGAAATTTCTGCGACTGTGTTTCAGAAAGTGCTGTCGCAGTGGAGATTGCGTCTTCAACTATGTGTGCGACACAACGGCGGACACTTTGAACAGATTATGTAATAAATTTTTGGACTATTTTGTAATTTTATTATTTTTCCCTATGGGTCCAGACTTACGGGACACCCTGTATATATATATATATATATATATATATAACATCGCATACCGACGATTATAGTCCGTTGACGGGGATGACGCTTATGTTGCTCTTGCTCCATCTGTTGGTTTCGTTGGTCGAGGGCATAGCGGATTATGTCAAAAATCTTGAAAGATCGTTCAGCTAGTTGCTGATTTGCTTCTGCCATTTCGGAAGATGTTAGAACTGCCGGGTCGGTTTGGTCGGGCAAATCAAAAGGTAGACGCTTGTCGTAGTGATAGAGGACGAAATGAGGGGTGTCCCCGATGGACACATTATAGCCATTGTTGATGGCTGTTTGTACCACGGGAAGGGAATTATCCCATGTACGGGAGGATGCATCGACAACGTGGCGCAGGGCTTCCAAGATCTTTCGATTGTACCTTTCCACTAAGCCGTTTGCCTGTGGATGGTATGCCACAATGTGTGTATTTTTAATTTTACACATGCTACAGAGTGACTCGAACAGTTTGGAAGTGAAACTAAGGGCGTTATCCGAGATTAGGATGGAAGGAGTAGTATGATTCTGGATGACGCGTTCCACTAGGGCTCTTCCCACAGTTTCCGAGGTCTGGTCTGGAATGGCGGCTACTTCGCTGTAACGCGAGAAGTGGTCCGTAAACACAATGATGTACTGATTTCCCTTTGATGTTTTGGGAAATGGTCCCAGTATATCCATTCCAGTTCTTTGCCAGGGCCTTTGGCATACTGGATATTTATGCATCGGAGCTGTGGATGGTACGTTGCCCTTATGCTTTAAACACGACGGACATTCGGCGATGTATTCTTGTACCTTTTTTTCATCTCGGGAAAGTGGTATCGCTCCAGAAGACTCTTGATGGTGCGATCCGGCCCCATGTGTCCATACAAAGGTGAGTCGTGACAAAGTCCAATGGCTATATCGACGAGATCCTTTGGTATCTCCACGAGGTCATTTCCATCTTAGTTCCTGAAATGTACGAGCCCATCTTTGAGGTTGTACTGTTCTTTTACCTTCGATGGTTCCTTTTGTTCCAGGCGCGCCCGAAGGTTTTGGGTGTGTTGGTCCTGTTGTTGGTAGTATTGCAGACACTCTTAGTCGAACACAGGAAGAATTCCTATTTTATTCACTTGGGCGTCGGGCTTGAGTCTCGACAATCCGTCTGGAATAACTTGCAGTTTTCCCGGTTTGTATACGATTTTCGCTGCAAAATCCTGAATCAACAGAGCCCATCTACTCAATCGTCCTTCAAGTAGCTTGTCCTTGAAGAGGTACGTGGTTGGCTTATGATCAGTCTTGATGGTTACATCGTAGCCATAGACGATATTTCGTAATTTTTTCAAAGCCCAATATACCGCTAGGGCCTCTCGGTCCGTAGTGGAATAATTCCGTTGAGGTGCAGAGAGAAGTTGACTGGCATAAGCAATGGGTAATTCCACACCGTCTACGTCCTGTAACAGGACGGCTCCTAGTCCATAGGAGGAAGCATCTGTGGCTATGATGAAGGGTCTTGTGTAATCAGGATATTGTAAAATGGGATGACAGGTTACTTTATTAATTAAAGTTCCAAAGGCATGTGGATGATCGGATTCCCAGTTAAATTTCGAATTTTTCAGGAACAAATTAGTAATGGGTTTAGCAATATTTGAAAATTGGGGGATAAAGTTCCGATAGAATCCGACAAAACCAATAAATGCACGGGCGTCGTCGATGGTTTTGGGTAGAGGGTACCTTTCCAGGGCTTCGAGTTTGGCTGGATCAGGTTTAATTCCTGTGGACGAGAGTAGGAATCCTAGGTATACCAGGGATTCTTGTAAAAAATTGCACTTTGCAAGCTTCAGTTTAAGGTGTGCTTTTCTCAAGTGTGATAGCACATTCTGAAGGCGTTGAAAGTGTGTTTTTATGTCCGAACTGTAGACGATAATATCGTCAAGATAAACGAGAGCTTCGACACCTAATAGGTCGGAAAGGACTATATTCATCAACCTAGAGAAATTAGCAGGCCCATTTCGGACTCCGAAAGGTAAAACCTGGAATTCGTAATGGCCTCGGTTAGTGGAGAAAGCAGTCAATGCCCGAGATTCGGGACTGACCTCCATTTGCCAATACCCGATGCTAAATCGAGGGATGAAAGAAGTTCGCTTTCCCTACGTTCAGAATTGTTTCCTGCATGTTTGGAATCGGGAAACGGTCTGGGATGGTAATGTTGTTCAGGCGTCTGAAATCTATACAAGGGCGAGATGTTCCGTCCTTTTTGGAGACGAGAATCATAGGAGCGGACCAGGGACTAGCTGAAGGCTGAATGACATTCTGCTTCAACATGTCCTTGATGTGTTCCTCAATAGTGACTAATTGGGAATGTGGAACCCGATAGGGAGGAATGAAAATGGGTTTGGAATTGGGTTCCAACTTGATTTCGAAAGGGACCAAATTAGTTCGGCCCAGAGGATCTCCATTTAGGGCAATCACATCTCTAGTTCTTATCAGGAAATCGAGAAGTGATTCCATTAGTTTGGGATCCTGTAAAGCTGGTGACTCCTGAAGGGAGTGCTCCAGACATTTCTTATATTCTTCTTTTAATACTGAAAGATTTAACTCTAAGGAACTGGAAACACGATTTATCATACTGATGGGGAAATCTGAATCTACTTCTACTGTGGAAACAGGTCCTATTTTCTGATTTGAAGTTAATTCTATAGGATTTTTTCCTTTGTTTAAACAAACAACAGGGATAGCTGAATTCTGACTCTGACTAAGGACTTGGGCAATAAGAACATCTCTTTTGAAATTACTTTTCTCTCTAATCAGAGTACGCTCTGACTCTAATAATTTTCCTTGACTGTTAACTACTTTTGCTAGGAAACAAATCTTCTCATAAGGTGCTACTGTTATATGCTCGGTAGGGCATATGAAAAATTGTGAATCTGATTCTGGTTCGGCGACTAAAATTTGCCTTATTGGCTGAACTGAAGCTGAGACTAACTGGCTGATGAAACTGGCTGACTGGAAGTGACTGTGTTGATCCAACTGGATTCAACAACTGGAACTGATTACCCTGGGGTCTGATTTCTGGAGCGGTTGTCCCTCTGGATGCAACCGGCTGACTTGAACTGCTATCAAGTGGAGGGGGTTTCCTATTTCTTTCGGAAATCTGAACTGTGACTAATTCTATTAGCATTAAGCTGTCTGTCATTCTCACGGAGATGGTGTGTCCTATTTCGACACTTTACTAACTTTCCGGCTGGGTAAATCTCCCATTGATTCCGGTTAAAAAAATCCATACCTAGTAGGATGTCTGTCTGAAAGGTGGCGACTGTGTCCACTATACAACATTTCGCGGGGTATACCGCGTTTCCAACTTCTAAATATAACTCAATTTCTCCGTATGTAGGTATGGGTGTGCCCGTAACTCCTCTGAGTTGGCAGGATGGTGCCTTAAGTTCATATTTGTAATTTGTACTCTCTAGTAATTCATCTACACATTGTTTCTTAATTAACGTCGCGTGTGCTCCTGTATCTAGGAGAGCAGTTAAATCTTGGTTATCGGTGCTACAATTTATTATTAAATCTAGGAGGTCCGCACCTATTATCCTGATGGGGAGTTTGTGTGCGTATCTGGGTTCATTACTGTAATTTAGGAGGAGGAGGTTGAACTGCGCCTCCAATGTAGGGTCTAAAAAAGGGCTCGAATGGTCTTCTATGGGAGGACCTGGGTCATATTCTACGGGATTATCATACGCTGGAGGGTGTTCTTGAAAACTGTACTCTGGGGAAAATGATTCCTCCACGGGTACTTCTACGTACCGAACTACTGACCTTGCTGGTTGTACTGAGGTTTGTACATGGGGTAAGAGTGTGGTTGACCCTGTGGTCGTAATCTATTGGGTTGGTAGTTCGACTGAGGCTGGGAATGGACTGGTTTCTGGGGATTGGATGACTTTTGGGATACGTTTTGGGAACGTGGTGGTTTGGTTTCTGAAAGTGGGGTCTATACCCTGCAGGGGCTTTATCAGCACACTTTTGGCGATCGCCACGGCGATGACCATGTTCGTGACAGTGGGAGCAATAAGAGGGATAATTACACTGACTTATCATGTGCCCAAAGCTATCGCAGTTAAAACACTGTGGAGGAGGGCGTGTATTCTGGGTTTGGGGGGCTTGTTTCTGGGGTGGTGTTCCCTGCATTGGCCTCGATTTATAGTTGGTTGTTGTTGGTGTTGTGGCTGCTGCTGTTGAATGTAATGTACGGGGTTTCTCTACTCTTTCGGTAGTTCTGGTTTGCTAAATCGGGGTAATGTTCCCGTGTTTTGTTTATGGCTACACTTACAGGTTTGTCAACATTTAAAAACTCCTGAAACTTTTTTTTAGGTGCTCCGGGTAGGTTTTGGTAAATAGTTGTTGCTACTATTAGATTTCTTTGTTTCGAAGTGAAAGTTATGCCACATGCATTTTCTGCGGCACGGAGGGCTTCTCCTACAAGTTTATGTGTACGTGTAATAAAATTGTTTAAATCTTCGTGTTCCTCTTTCTTCCATTTAGCTTGGAAGACTGCTTCTAACGTGGCTAAGGGTTGTGCAAGGGTTATTTCTTTAAAAAATTCTAATAAGTTTTGTTTAAAATCGTCCCATGTTGTAGCTTCGCTAATTGATGGGACGTAGGTGACTGTGTCATGAGCATTCCCTTCTTTAGGGTCGATAAATCTTTTTGCTTCCCTAATTTTTATATCATCATCGGTAATATTTTCGCGTAAGAAATGTTGCTCTAAAGATTCAATCCAAGGTCTTACGCGTGGTTCAACAAAGCGATTATCTATGGTCCCCTTAAAAATTAAAACAGTATGGGAAGGTTTACTAGTCTGCCTAAGTTAATGTATGCTGGGGGGGGGTTTGAGACTGAGACATATATCTGAAGTTTGTGTGTTTGGGAGTATGTTTGAAGGGCGCGGGGTAGGTGGAAAAATGGGTGTAGGTAAATTTTCGATGTCAGAAAGCGCACCGTCTGAATCGCTCATATGTGAAGGTACTTATTAATGTGTTCTAATTAGGTCTGCTTGACCGATCTTAATTTATGGAATGATCACTTAAGGGGTTTTCCTAACTACACTATCTAAAAAATAAATGCACAACAATTTGCCTAACTAGGGGAAAATTT
>JAJOZX010003269.1:322500-352500 GCA_023014485.1 Bathynomus jamesi
CTATCTGGCTGGGAGAAATGATCATTCCGCTCAACCCATTTTGCTGTACCCTTCAGTTAAAAGCAGATGCTTAAACACTAAATCGTTTAAACATGAATAAATTTGAACATTAACAAAGAATAATTTGCTATATTCAATCAAACAAACAGATCCAAAATATCTCAATTTTTGGAGGAGTTAGTACAATCTAAAGTTGGGTGTACTTTTTTGTGGGACATATTGTATAAGGAATATATATATATATATATACATATACATAAGGGAAAAATTACCAAAGGTTTTTATATTTATTGTCTGAAAGATCCGTAGGTCACAAAAGAATAAAGAAATAAAAATAAATATAAATTGGAAAAATTACAAATAATGCCTCAATGATATAACTTATAAAGACAAAAAAAATATAAGAAATACGTACAACTACACATGTACACATATACACCCGCATAACCAAATATATATATATATATATATATATATATATATATATATATATATATATATATACACATACACATACATACACATACATATACATATATATAAGAAATACGCATACAACAATAAATTGAAAAATAAAATTGTAAGAGAAACAAATTTATAAGGAAAAAAGAGACAAAAATCAAATTTTTACCAAAGGTTTAGCAACCTGCCCTTTTTGTTTAAATCCATTCTGAAGGAATTCACAGCAACGGGATCGAGTTGAAAAAGACCTTTACTCATGTTAAAGTTATTTGTAAGTTGAATTATAGCAGACTCAAGAATATTTCTATTAACAATGTTGCTAGAGTGAAACAAAACTGAAGCATTATTCCAATCAATACAATGGGATATCTCTGACAAATGGACAAAAATGGCACTGGACAACTGTCCCGTTCTAACGGAATATTGATGCTGTTTTACACGCGTTTGCAAATCCTTTCCCGTCTGACCTATGTAAAAGGAATCACATTGCTTACACACAATTTTATAGATAATGCCTAAATTATTGGTAGGGCTATTTTTTACTATGATGTTTTTCACAATATTGTTATAGGAAAAAACTACACTGATATCCAAAAGTTTAAGTACATTAGCAATGCCTAAAAAGCCCGGGAAAAATGGAAGTACTAAAATCTTCTTTGACAAGGTACGAGTGTTATTATTCACACGATAGAAGGTTCGTTTAGCCTTATTAAGACAAGATTCCATAAACGCAGATGGGTAACACAGCTCACTTCCAATACCGTTGATATTTTCCAATTCGGCATCGATGTATTCCTGACTGGCGATCCTAAGAGCGCGGAGAAACATTGAGGAAAATATGGCCTTCTTAATAGGAGTGTCATGTCCAGAGTAAAAGTGTACGTAGGACAAATTGTTTTTTTTTCCGATAGATACTAAACTTAAAACCTGGGCTATCCCTATGAACACGCACATCTAAAAACGGGATGAGTTGTCTTGTTCCACTTCTAAAGTAAACTTAATGGAGGGGACTTGGTCATTTAACTGAAGGAGGAAATCATCCAGGTCACGATTCATGGGCCAGATACACAAAATATCGTCGACGTACCGCAACCATGGGATGCCAACCCCCAGGATTCTCGGAATGTAAGTAATTTCAAAAAACTCCATATAAATATTGGAGAGAAAGGGCGAAAAAGGGTTGCCCATGGCCATCCCAAAAACTTGTTATAATGCTCGCCATTGAAAGTGAATTTACAATCCTTGATACAAAGCTTAATAAGTTCCAAAACAATGTGTGCAGGTAATGGCAGATCATAGTTATGTAATTCTCGGGCGAGAAAGTCAAGCATATCATCAATCGGCACTTTTGTGAACAATGAACAAACGTCAAAACTGATCAATCTATCGTTGGTATTAATGCGAACATTATTCAATTTTTCAGTAAGATCCATGGCATTTTTTACGTGTGAATCAGAGATAGTTCCAAGAATGGGGGACAAGACATTAACAAGCCATTTGGAGGGTTTATAGGTAATAGAGCCCACCGAGCTAATAATAGGGCTCATAGGGTTGCCCGATTTGTGGGTTTTAATAAGACCATAAAGGTAAGGCAGAGAAGGTGAAGTGGACAAGAAAAGGGGAATTAAGTCCTTATGATCTCTGAGAATGCGTTTCAAGCCACTATTGAATGATTGATGACATCATCCTGCGGGTTTCCTAAGTTTCACGTATGTGGCGGGGTCCTGAAGCAGCTCGTTCATCTTCCAATGTATTCCACTTTGTCCATAATGACTAAGGTGTTAGCCTTGTCTGCTTTAGTAATATGGAGCTCACTATCTTTTTTTAATTGTGAAAGGCTATTGCGGAAACGTTTAGGAAAGTTATCTTCGTAAGTAATATTCGCAGCACCATAGACAAGGCCTTTAACTATGCTAACCAAAGACTGAGGAAGGTTACACTGTTTTTCAAAACAAGCAATACTATGACAAATTTGTAAAGCAGTAGGTTTTTTAACAATAAAAAAGGACATACCAAATCCAAGGGCACTTTTTGCATCGTCACTAATGTTTTTCGAAGAAAGGTTCACAACACATTTTGAGCTTGCTTTTATACTCCACTGACTATTTCGAATGAGACTTTTAATTTTGCGATCCAAAATGTTACGAAGTGAAGTTCTCCGACGCAACTCGTTGTAAATTTCATCAAACAAAGGTTGGATCCACGGTTGGGGAATAACAGTCAAAACATTACGTTTGGCAATGCCTAAATTTTTGAAGGTGGACCACTCATTTTGTCTGGTGACTTCAATATGTTTCTTTAAAATTACTCTGCAAAAGTTGTTGAACGGATGATCGTCCATTTGTCTGAGGCGAATCTGAAGGAGGGACTTGGGAATGACCTGCTCCTCTATATACATACACTATATATATATGTATACATATATATATTATATATATATATATATATATATATATATAACGTAAAGAACGAAGCTTGTATAGAAGACATTCCGCGCAAGATGAGAAGGGAGAACGAACAACAAATGAAAAATGAGGTAACCACCGGGAATCGAACCGGGATCTTCCGATTGCCGGTCAGATATGATAACCATTACACCATGGCCTCACTCGATCAGAAGTCGTAATTCTCCTACATACGCGCAGAAACCAATGCCCCGAGGGAGGCACCTCGCGCATGCCGCACATATATGCATTTTCAACTGCAAAGAACACGCAGTATAATTAACGTAAAGAACGACGCTTGTATAGAAGACATTCCGCGCAAGATGAGGAGGGAGAAAGAACAAATGAAAAAAATGAGGTAACCACCCGGGAATCGAACCCGGGATCTTCCGATTGCCCCGCTCGGGGCATTGGTTTCTGCGCGTATGTAGGAGAATTACGACTTCTGATCGAGTGAGGCCCATGGTGTAATGGTTATCATATCTGACCGGCAATCGGAAGATCCCGGGTTCGATTCCCAGGTGGTTACCTCATTTTTTCATTTGTTCGTTCTCCCTCCTCATCTTGCGCGGCATGTCTTCTATACAAGCGTCGTTCTTTACGTTAATTATACTGCGTGTTCTTTGCAGTTGAAAATGTATATATATATATATATAATATATATATATATATATATACATTTTCAACTAGGGTGATGCAAAATAACTTATCATTTCAAAAACTTGAAGACACCTCTAATTTTATTTAATTTAGTGTAAAAACTGAACATGCAAAAATTTCAGCACAATTGAAGACATTTTAGAGGTTGCTACCATCCATTGAACATTTTGTATATTGTTATTTTTCAGTTTGTATTTATTGTACATTTATTTATTTTGCAGATTTCATCAAAAATGGTAGTCAGCAACATATAGCAGTCATAACAGACTCTGAACCTCTTTCCGTAAACCTTCTCATCCCTTTCATGCTATAGACGCCGTGGCCGAACATTCTAGAATCATTTCTTTGCTGTGACGTCACTGTGGCGGCCGCGTCAGTGTAAGTGCGGCGTCACTGACTCAGTATCTTTGCTGCCTTCGCTGAGAGTGGTTGTATAGCAGTTGCTGAGTTGCTCCATGGAGCGGCATACGCGTCACAAAACAGTTGTTTGGCTCATAGGACATCCTATAGAGTCTTCAAAGAAACCCAGCTTCCATCTAAAAGGGAAAACATTACCATTGTTTATGAACTACAAGATCATATAAAAAGCAACAGGTGAAAACAGCGGCTTTGTTGACTGCTAGAGATGTTATGGATGTGTGGGAAAAGGCACGCATCCCAACAGTGTTGAAATGTCATGTCGTGGAGAGAGTAAAGAAACTTTCAACGAGTGGGAGAAACTAAAGAAGAACAGAAATAATAAGAAGAAGCAATCACCTGCACTACTTCAAAAACAAGAGAGCTGGCAAAATGACTTGCAAGATCTGTTTGACATTGCACATGCAAGTGCTCTTGACATGATAAAGATAGATGAAGATCGTGAGTTTTTGATGCTGCAACGACAAAAAGGAAGAAAAGGCAAAATGTCTGGAGTGGATAAAGTTTTTTCACAAATGGAAGAGATTGCTAGAGAAAAGGAAACATTGCTTGAAAAGAAAAGAAAGAGGGAAACAGCCGTTTTCGAAGCAGCAGTGCTCTCAAGTTCAAGTCCTTCAAGTTTGAATGAAGATAGTTCAAAATCAGAAGAAGAATTTGTTGCTGACCCTCAGCAGCCATCAACTTCGAGACAAAGTAGATCAAAGTCTAAGAGTGCAAAGCTTATGGATTCTTCAATGCTTGTATATCTTGATGCTGCAAAAGTAAGTGATAGAGCTGCTTCGGAAATCTTGATCCCAACAATCAATGCTCTTGGGCAAAACCCTGAAGAATACAGTGTTAGCTATTCATCGATACGGAGAGCAAGACAAAGGAACCGCAAGACAATGGCAGAAAATTTGAAGCAGGATTTCGAAACAAATTGCCCTCCAAATACATTGGGACGGCAAACTACTGGAAGATATTACTGGTCATGAAAATGTTGATCGACTGCCAGTTCTAATTTCCGGCCAAGGAGTTGATCAGCTTCTTGGTATTCCCAAACTTGCCAGAGGAACTGGTCAAAAACATTGCAGATGCTGTCCATCAGTTAGTATGGAGTGGAATATATCTGACCAAGTGAAGGGCATGTGTTTTGACACCACTGCCTCCAACACAGGTTCTAAGAGTGGTGCTTGTATGTTACTAGAGCAAAGATTGGATAAAGATATGCTGTGGCTGGCTTGCCGACATCATATTTTCGAAATAGTGTTAGAAGCTGCAGTTTCTGTCTCCTTGCCATCTTCTAGTGGCCCTGACATACAACTGTTAAGAGATTCAAAGCAAAGTGGGTGGAAATTGACAAGAACAATTACCAAACAGCAACAGATGACCCTAACATTGCAGAGAAAATCTCAGATGCTGAAGAACTCATTCAATTTGCTCAAGCTCAGCTTGATGAACAGCAGCCTCGTGATGACAACAAGGAATTGCTCGAGCTAACGCATTTTCATCGGTAGTGCCCCCAAGTCAGGAATCAGCTTTAAAGCACCCGGAGCTTATCACAGAGCACGATGGATGGGCAAGCTAATTTACTGCATTAAAATTTGGATGTTTAAATCTCAGTTTAAACTAACTGAGAGAGAGGAAAAAGGACTGAGAGATGTTTGCTGCTTTTCAGCTGCGATATACATCAGATCGTGGTACCTGGCACCCATACCCTCATGCGCCCCCGTTCAGATTTGCATTTTGTGCAAAGTCTGCAGCTCTACAAGCAAAAGGATGACAAAATTGCAAGTGCTGCACTCAATAAGTTTTTGAGACATTTGTGGTACCTCTCTGAGGAGCTTGTGGCGCTTGCATTTTTTGATTCAGCTGTTTCGCATGAGACAAAAAACAAAATGAAGCATGCTCTGCAGAAACCAGTTGACTCAAAACCGAGCAAACGAGCATCAATAAATCCTGAATCAGCTGGGCAGAAACAACTGCAGGATTTCGTTACTGCGAACACAAAAAGATTCTTTGAAATCCTAGAGGTGCCTTGCACTTTTCTTGAAAAAGATGCTGAAGAATGGAATGATGATGAAAGTTATGCGAATGCAAGAGATATCGCATATGGACTCAAAGTGGTAAACGACATTGCGGAAAGAGGTGTACGACTGATGGAGGAATACAACAAACTGATAACCAATGATGAAGAGCAGAAACAATACCTTCTTCAAATTGTTAAAAGTTACAGGTCGTCACTCTCAAACAAAAACAAGAAAACATTACTCTTGCTTCACAAAAAACGAAAATAAACATACATAAGTGGTTATGATATGCCTACTGGGGAAACTTCCACATAAAAAAAAGTTAACGCGCTATACGCTGTACCTCAGAGGGTGGTGCGGAAATCAGCGTGCCTATTATTACTATTTTATGAGCTCACTACGTACTATAGTCTAGAATGTCATCGTTTTTTTCAAACTAGGTTAACTAGGTACATATCAAACCGGCTCCGGCGAAAATATCAACAAAACAATATTTTTGAGCACAAACTGATATACATTTATTTTTAAAGCTTGGTAGCAACCTCTAATTTTCTCTTTTTCAACCCCAAATTTCGCATACAATGCTTTCTTAGGAATATGAATAAAATAGGAGGGTGTCTCCCTGAAAATTGAAAAAAAAAAAATTTGACCCCTTTTTTGCATCACCCTAATATTATATATATATATATATATTATATATATATATATATATATATATATATACATACACAGGGAAAAGGAAAAAGAAACACGAAATCCGAGCGCTTTCGTGTTTCTTTTCCTTTCCTGTGGTTGTTTGCTTGTTAATAAGATCACGTGTTATTCTGTGATTTTACTGCATATATATATATATATATATATATATAAATATATATATATATACAGTATATACATATATGTTAACCCCTCCGTCTATGGCCCTGGGGTGGTTCGGATCGACGGGGGTTCTGGTTAGGAGGCAAGCAACGGATGTGTGACTTGAAGTGGTTTTCTTCTATGTTACTCTCCGAGTTCTTCTATAGTGGCTCGGAGGACTCTGGTAGATTTGCAATCTAAATGCTGAAGATTCCGGATTCTTCTTATAGCGTATCCGGAAAGTTTTTTAAGTTTTTCTGAAGAGAGCAAGGCTCGAAGGGGACAATAAAAAGTTTCTCCAACTGTAACTTTACTGCTAAAAGATAGAGGTAGTGCTCAGCCTCTGAATTAGCTTCTGAATGCCAATGCAATAATTTTAATGGGCTTATATACCCAAAAACTGCTAACATTATTATTATTAAATGCTAAGAAGGCTGTATTATTTTTGCACAATATTTAAAAATAAGTAAATTTTTTAGCTGTGGTAAGGCTTGAACGAGTAAACAAAATATTTGAAGACGAAACCATATTTTTATATTAAACCGCGACTTTTCAGATCTGATGTTATCATGATCTGCCAAGTTAACTAAAAGTGGGAATCGAACTATGCATCTTTACACTAAAATATGCATATGAGTGAAATTTTAAGGTTTAAGATGTACAATTTTAATGCTTAAGCAAGACATGATCTCATTGTTTATAACGAAAGAGAGTGTATACAAAATGTGAACATTGTAAAGCTTAAACAGGATTCCTTATTAAGCGAAATCTAAAAAAATGATTACGAGATTTTAAAAAAAACAGGGCACCATTATTTAGCAAAATAGAAAGCACATCAAAAATTTTATCCAAACTCGCGTTGGGCGATTTTGGTCCTTATGTAAAAATGAATACACACACGTACATACATATGAGTATAGGCATTATATAAAGTTAAATATATAAGAATATACAGAATTATATAAATACATGAACCATATAACACATGAATTTTTAAAATGGATACTTTTTCTTACAATGGATACAGAGACTATATAAATGAATAGAAGAATTAATGAAAGATAAGATAATATAGGAATATGGGAATTATTTATGGTTCATTTTTACAGGGCTCTTCCCTCTAGAATGATATTAATATAATAACGTAACAGCCTAACTAATGCTAACTAGATGATAACTATTGGTTTTTATAATACAGATTTATATATACAACATAAGTCGGGTGGTTAAGTCTAGTTCACGTGGTCTGGGTACGCACTCTTGGTCGTGCATAAATAGTTTCATGTTCCGTGTCACTTGGTTTTTCTTTGTTCCCAGAATGATCTTTTCACCACAAATATACCGAGGATAATAGCACATACAATAATGATACTAACGGCAGATGTTGAGAAAATGGTTACCGGTTGTAGTATTTGTAAGAGATTATTTTGGTTATCATCAGAAATTTTAAACGGCTCAATTGATCATTCCATTCAGGGGCTGTAGTTCGGGTAGGATGGTTACAGGTTTTATGGAGAGATTTAAGATCTCTATGACGGGTTTAAATTTAATTTGCGACGGAAATGGGTATGAGTTATAAGGGTAACCTTATAACGGGTTGTATATTTGGAGGGCTTTTGAACGCAAGGAGCAACCAATTGGTAGCCGAATAACCATAGGGATTGTATGAGGGAATAATTCGATGGACATCGAGGGTAGCGGCAGTCCTGTTCGCGAAGGAAACCAGATGTCTGGTCCAATTCGTAGTTGGATGGTTTCAGGGGAATGAAATTTTTTAAATGAACATACGGGGGCATGCCGGTCACGAATTAAATCGATAAAGCAAGACCTAGTAGTGGGAAGAATAACTGGTTTGAGTGGAGGGCAGATGAGTTGTTTATTTGGTTGCGGGAATCGGCAATGCCGGACGTCGCTATCTGACATCATAGAATAAGCTGATAATCTTGGTGAGGAAAAGGTTAAGGTGGTACGGTGGGTAAATACAATCGATAGACATTAGAGTTATTTTGGTAGGGTGTTGGGAAAGGGTGAAATTTATATACGTCATAAGTGAGGAAATCGAAAAATGTTATAATTATGAGGTATGTGTAGGGAAAAGGTAAGGTGGTACGGTGGGTAAATACAATCGATAGACATTAGAGTTATTTTGGTAGGGTGTTGGGAAAGGGTGAAATTTATATACGTCATAAGTGAGAAATCGAAAAATGGTATAATTATGAGGTATTGTAGGGGCGTGGTCCATGTACAGTCAGGTGTATTCTAGAAATTGAGGGTAATTAGTGTGGTTGAGTGGGAATATGGGTGATAATTTTAATTGTGACTGGGCGGTGTGAATCAAGGACTGGAGTATTTCCATGGTATTAGGGTGGAAAGAGTGATTTTTCCATGGCTAGCTGGGTTGCAACCCACCTTTGGAATGAATCGTAGTTATTCGTTGTAAGTATTTATCGATTAGGGTTACTTGTAGTTCATTATCTCTATTAATTCTATATATCTTTTGTGTTCTTTGTATTGAGCTAAATGGATCAAGGTATGTGAATCTGTTCGAAAGGGAGTGGAGGAAGCGATTGTTTTCGTGTAATGACGTAATAGTTTGTGTTCTAAACATGTGTCCATTATATTGTCGATTTCGCGCGAAGAGATTCAATTTAAGTTCATTTCTTTTAATATCTTCTTCGGTGCTAAATCCGAATAAACCTTTGAACAGTTTCCCTCCTATATCTATCAGTCCCCTTTTACTCTTTGTTAAAGTTTTCTGAATTTTTTAGTTTCAGTTTGTATCCGTGGTAAGGCTAATATTTCTGATAGGGCGCGCTGTAGTTTGAAATATTTTCGAGGGTATTTTCTAACAGAACGCGACTAATCTGATCTTTTCCTTGGAAAGAATTCTGGACTTTACTTTCAAACGTTTTTATTGGGTTGTATCTGAAGGAGATTGATTTAATTCTAGCAGGGGGTGCAAATTTATATAAGGTCTGCATGCCCTTTCAAAAATTTTACTCTCACATGTTTTTCTATAACAACTCCGGTAGAATTTTAATGCTAGTCTACAAAGTAAATAATTTGGAAAATTATAAGGGGGACAATTTTATTCATTTCTACGCCTTAAGTTATACGGAGCTGGGGGTAGTTGTGTGGATACTTGTGTGGATACTTGTGTTGGTGGGCGAAGGGGTCGGCCTCGTTTTTGGTGGCAATGGGGGTCGACCGTTGAGCTCGGATTCTGAGCGGGTTCGTTTCTTATGTGAAGGTTCTAGTTCACGTGGGTGATGCATTTGCGGGCGGTATGTAGGGTCCGTGCGTCGATCATCAATCGGCGAGGGTGGTGACAGAGGAGATGGTGGAGATGGTGGAGTTCCACTGAGTAATCCTCTCGAAGGGGTTTCTCCAGGGTCTGGGTCCGATGGGACGCTTGGCTCTGGGGCCTCCTCTTGTTCAGAGATTGCCTCGAGTAATGGTGGTATTACGAGGTACCAATCTTCGTCATGGGTAGCGGTTTCCGCGGTGACTACTTCAGTTTTTTGATCCCTGCCCGATTTGTTAATATCTTGACCTTTTGAAGGATAGGCGGCTCGAACGCCTGGCAGCTGTTTTTTGGGAAGGTGTTGTTCGGATGCTATCTTCAAATTGTCAGCGTGAATGATCTTTAGTTTGAATGATCCCGGAGGTCGAGGATTTCATAACGATTTTTTCCGAGGTCTTTCATAATCCTATATGGGCCATCCCATTTTGGGTATAATTTGCGATGAGCCCCTGGCGGTTTCACGCTCTTCAAATAACATCGCATACCGACGATTATAGTCCGTTGACGGGGATGACGCCTATGTTGCTCTTGCTCCATCTGTTGGTTTCGTTGGTCGAGGGCATAGCGGATTATGTCAAAAATCTTGAAAGATCGTTCAGCTAGTTGCTGATTTGCTTCTGCCATTTCGGAAGATGTTAGGACTGCCGGGTCGGTTTGGTCGGGCAAATCAATAGGTAGACGCTTGTCGTAGTGATAGAGAACGAAATGAGGGGTGTCCCCGATGGACACATTATAGCCATTGTTGATGGCTGTTTGTACCACGGGAAGGGAATCATCCCATGTACGGGAGGATGCATCGACAACGTGGCGCAGGGCTTCCAAGATCTTTCGATTGTGCCTTTCCACTAAGCCGTTTGTCTGCGGATGGTATGCCACAATGTGTGTATTTTTAATTCTACACATGTTACAGAGTGACGCGAACAGTTTGGAAGTGAAACTAAGGGCGTTATCCGAGATTAAGATGGAAGGAGTGGTATGGTTTTGGATGACGCGTTCCACTAGGGCTCTTGCCACAGTTTCCGAGGTCTGGTCTGGAATGGCGGCTACTTCGCTGTAACGCGAGAAGTGGTCCGTAAACACAATGATGTACTGATTTCCCTTTGATGTTTTGGCAAATGGTCCCAGTATATCCATTGCAGTTCTTTGCCAGGGCCTCTGGCATACTGGATATTTATGCATTGGAGCGGTGGATGGTACGTTGCCCTTATGCTTTAAACACGACGGACATTCGGCGATGTATTCATGTACCGTTCTGTTCATCTCGGGAAAATGGTATCGCTCCAAAAGACTTTTGATGGTGCGATCCGGCCCCATGTGTCCATAAAAAGGTGAGTCGTGACAAAGTCCAATGGCTATATCAACGAGATCCTTTGGTATCTCCACGAGGTCGTTTCCATCTTCGTTCCTGAAATGTACGAGCCCATCTTTGAGGTTGTACTGTTCTTTTACCTTCGATGGTTCCTTTCGTTCCAGGCGCGCCCGAAAGTTTTGGGTGTGTTGGTCCTGTTGTTGGGAGTATTGCAGACACTCGTAGTCGAACACAGGAAGAAGTCCTATTTTATTCACTCGGGCGTCGGGCTTGAGTCTCGACAATCCGTCTGGAATAACTTGCAGTTTTCCCGGTTTGTATACGATTTTCGCTGCAAAATCCTGAATCAACAGAGCCCATCTACTCAATCGTCCTTCAAGTAGCTTGTCCTTGAAGAGGTACGTGGGTGGCTTATGATCAGTCTTGATGGTTACATCGTAGCCATAGACGATATTTCGGAATTTTTTCAAAGCCCAATATACCGCTAGGGCCTCTCGGTCCGTAGTGGAATAATTCCGTTGAGGTGCAGAGAGAAGTTGACTGGCATAAGCAATGGGTAATTCCACACCGTCTACGTCCTGTAACAGGACGGCTCCTAGTCCATAGGAGGAAGCATCTGTGGCTATGATGAAGGGTCTTGTGTAATCAGGATATTGTAAAATGGGATGACAGGTTAGTTTATTAATTAAAGTTTCAAAGGCATGTTGGTTAGGGCGGATCGAAAATGAGGTTTTTAAACTTTTTTCGAAATTCAAATATGGCTAGTGCGGAAAATATGTGGGTGCTATAGATAATGACTGTGCATAAATATTAGTCCTGCGAAATTATATCTTCAGGTGCCACAAAGCCGTCGAAAAAAGTGAAATATAATGATTTTCTTATATTCTGCATTAGTACAATAACTGAAACTTACTTGTTATTATTATATATTAAGTTTCCAATTACCAAAATAGTTACTGAATTACGCAGCTCTTAGTTTATTTAGATCAATGTTCTTTTGATTAATGATCTAAATAATCCAGAACTCACCACGAGGAGGTGGCTGCGTGTCGAGCTCCACCCATGCCTCCCAACCACCCATCCTTGCGCATGTTTTTTCTATTAACGTTTTATTTAAACTTTATATTCAGCTTTACTTTCGAATGATGGCATTTTTTTACGTGACTGAAGTGTTGATCTTATGAAGCCATCTCGCGCGTTCAATCCAAATACTTTTGATGATGCTTCAGTCACTAATTTTACCATTCTTTCTACTACTTGTGTATGACAAGGGAATTTCTCGAATGGAGGGGTACTCTTGTTTTCTATGAATTCTTCAATCTCATTTTCTGTCAGGTGTATTGTCACAGGTGGTTCAGTGACAATGCATTTTTGCCAATTAATTAAATCAGTATAATCAGTAGCTTCAAATTGAATAACAGGTACTGTGAAACGCCTCACAAGTTTTTCCTTGTTTGTTTGCCTTGCTTTCTTTATTCGCCTCCACGCTAATTCTCTTATGGCGCTGCGGTCATCATGAATCATTGATGCTAGAATATTTTCTGGATTTGCAAAAAATGCATTTCTTTGTATGACAGGGTTTAAAATATCCTTTACTTCGTCATTCAGTGTTCTTGTTGGTTCAATAGTTTTGAAAACATGTTTTGAGCCATTGACAAAAGACGTACTTTGCTTAATAGAAAACCACATTGGGATGTAGACCTTCATTAAAAAGAAGCAATGTTCATGAGGTTCTCAGATGGACTTACAGTTGAAACGTATAGACGAAGCAAACGATTTGCTGTAGTCAGCCATCGTGAATGTGCCATTTTGCCTGGACTACGATGAGCAAGATCTGGAGAGCAATATCCCTTTGTTATGGCCTGATGAATATCAATTAGATATTTTTGGTCGGTGCTAAGATCTTCACAGTCTACAGTTGGTTCCTCGGCATCAATCCTTTCAAACTCGACAATAGGAAGACTCTCACAGTTCTCTAATTCCCTGCCAATAGGACCGGTGAATCCGCGGGGGCCAGATGTTTTTCCATCCAGCTTTGCAACTAAATGGCGTAATGGCAATTCATTGCATGGAGCTGGCACACTAAATGTTGAACTGGCTTCTTCAGCTTCAATTCTATAAGCCTTATAACGCCTCCCTTTTCTCCAGTGTTGACTGCTGCACCATCGCATCCAATGGCAACAAGGTTTTCCAGGTTCATGTCATTATTTCCAATATACTCAAACATTCCTTTACATATTTCTTCAGCTGATTCAGAATTCACAGAATAATGGCCCAAATAATCTGAACCAGGTTCTCTCACTAAAGTGATATGTTCTTCTGTTACCTTCTTCTGATATACTTTGGACTCTTTTTTTTCTTGGAAGAGTGTAGAATCTTTCGACCATCAAAATAGATTCCTCTGATTGGGACCTGATTTTGATCTTTCATAATTTCTGATCTCTTCTTTTGTCTTTGTCTTCTGATTTTACTCCTATCCACTACTTCAGATGTATTGTCAATAGAAACTTCTCCAATATCTTGCAATACTGCACTAACAATGAATGCTGCAGCTCGATCTGAAACTGCAGTCCTGTCACAAGCAGTAGCCACTGAAGGTAGATTTGTAGTTTTCCTTTTCTTGAATAATTGTTCTTCAGGTTGTTCGAGCTTTCTCTTCGAGCTAACTGGCTCTGGAAATGTATCGTCTGATATTTCGCCAGATTCACTTTCACTATTTGATGTCGATGATGATAATTCAACATTTGTATCCTGCAATTTCTCCTGTGAAGATTCTTTGGTGAGCCTCACAGCTTCTTTTGCTTTCTTAGCAACGTAGACGCTTTTTTCTTTGAGAGTGTAATATCTACTCTATCAATAAACAGTTTTCTTTCACTCCTTTGATCTAAGAGGAACGTCATTCTTCCTTTGGAACCGTTTTTTCTTTGGGACAAGAACATTGTGTTAGTACTTTGCAGTTGCACGCTGCAATGTCAAAAAGTTTCGTGTGTGCTTCTTTTTTGAACATATCAATCTTTGCTTTGTAAGCTTCAGAATTTTTTCTGCTTTGGTATGGCTTCATAATGACACGATACTTTTCGTGGTAGCTTCTGAACATTGTTTCAATTCGCCTGTCTGACAGAATTGGGACGGAAGCACTTTCCCAAATTGTTTTCAATTTATCAACAACTTGTTCTAATATTTGAGATATTGAAGGATCTTTATTAGTATTCTGTTTCAAATCGTTTCTTACAAACAAGTAATATTTAAAAACTCCTCCGTATGTAGGAAGATTCCTGTGCCACAAATCTTCCCCCATACCAAACATGGGGCACTCAGTTGAGGCCCTGGTTGATTTTGCACAAACTCGAGACATTTTGAAAGTATACAAATCTGAAAAAGAAAGAGCTAATATCAATTATACGTTAATTTCAGTTAATAGTACATGGCAAACTTAGGGCAACACAATACAGAAATGCAAAATATATAAGAAATATAGTTTAGACTATCTGAGTAACGCCAACAACAGAACACCCACCTGCTACGAGAGCGACAGCTACACCCGCCCGAGGTACTCACGTGACAGCTGAGTGAGCGGACTATAGAAAACTGTTTTTAGAGAATAGAAACTTTTATTAAAGGTTGACTGAGCTATTTTGATACAAGTGTGAATAAATTCTTGTCTATTGTGCATCGTGGACTCTTCTGTAATTATTGGTTAAAATCTGCTTTTTTCAATTTTTTCAATATTGAAGGTCATTGTGGCACCTGAAGATATTAATGTTATGATTTTAAATTTATACCAGCTTATTTTCTCACTACTCCTCACATTTTCCACACTAGCCAATTTGAAAATTCGAAAAATGGGTTTTTCACTCCGCCCTAATGTTGGTGATCGGATTCCCAGTTAAATTTCGAATTTTTCTGGAACAAATTAGTAATGGGTTTAGCAATATTCGAAAATTGGGGGATAAAGTTCCGATAGAATCCGACAAAACCAATAAATGCACGGGCGTCGTCGATGGTCTTGGGTACAGGGTACCTTTCCAGGGCTTCGAGTTTGGCTGGATCAGGTTTAATTCCTGTGGACGAGAGTAGGAATCCTAGGTATACCAGGGATTCTTGTAAAAAATTGCACTTTGCAAGATTCAGTTTAAGGTGCGCTTTTCTCAAGTGTGATAGCACATTCTGAAGGCGTTGAAAGTGTGTTTTTATGTCCGAACTGTAGACGATAATATCGTCAAGATAAACGAGAGCTTCGACACCAAATAGGTCGGAAAGGACTATATTCATCAACCTAGAGAAATTAGCAGGCCCATTTCGGACTCCGAAAGGTAAAACCTGGAATTCGTAATGGCCTCGGTTAGTGGAGAAAGCAGTCAATGCCCGAGATTCGGGACTGACCTCCATTTGCGTATAACCCGATGCTAAATCGAGGGATGAAAAGAAGTTCGCTTTCCCTACGTTCAGAATTGTTTCCTGCATGTTTGGAATCGGGAAACGGTCTGGGATGGTAATGTTATTCAGGCGTCTAAAATCTATACAAGGGCGAGATGTTCCGTCCTTTTGGAGACGAGAATCATAGGAGCGGACCAGGGACTAGCTGAAGGCTGAATGACATCCTGCTCCAACATGTCCTTGATGTGTTCCTCAATAGTGACTAACTGAGAATGTGGAACCCGATAGGGAGGAATGAAAATGGATTTGGAATTGGGTTCCAACTTGATTTCAAAAGGGACCAAATTAGTTCGGCCCAGAGGATCTCCGGTTAGGGCAATCACATCTTTATTTCTTATCAGGAAATCGAGAAGAGATTCCATTAGTTTGGGATCCTGTAAAGCTGGTGACTCCTGAAGGGAGTGCTTCAGACTTTCTTATATTCTTCTTTTAATATTGAAGGCTTTAATTCTAAGGAACTGGAAACACGATTATCATACTGATGGGGAAATCTGAATCTACTTCTACTGTGGAAACAGTTCCTATTTTCTGATTTGAAGTTAATTCTATAGGACTTTCTCCTTTGTTTAAACAAACAACAGGGATAGCTGAATTCTGACTCTGACTAAGGACTTGGGCAATGAGAATATCTCTTTTGAAATTACTTTTCTCTGTAATCAGAGTACGCTCTGACTCTAATAATTTTCCTTGACTGTTAACTACTTTTGCTAGGAAACAAATCTTCTCATAAGGTGCTACTGTTATATGCTCGGTAGGGCATATGAAAAATTGTGAATCTGATTCTGGTTCGGCGACTAAAATTTTCCTTATTGGCTGAACTGAAGCTGACTGACTGGAAACTGACTGACTGGAAACTGGCTGACTGGAAGCTGGCTGACTGGAAACTGACTGACTGAAAACTGACTGACTGGAAGCTGACTGACTGGAAACTGACTGACTGGAAACTGACTGACTGGAAACTGACTGACTGGAAACTGACTGTCTGGAAACTGACTGTCTGGAAACTGACTGTCTGGAAACTGCCTGGGTTGATCCAACTGGATTCAACAACTGGAACTGATACCCTGGGTCTGATTTCTGGAGCGGTTGTCCCTCTGGATGCAACCGGCCGACTTGATCTGCTATCAAGTAGAGGGGGTTTCCTATTTCTTTCGGAAATCTGAACTGAGCTAAGTCTATTGCATTAAGTTGTCTGTCATCCTCGCGGAGATGGTGGTCTATTTCGACACTTTACTAACTTTCCGGCTGGGTAAATCTCCCATTGATTCCGGTTAAAAAATCCATCCCTAGTAGGATGTCTGTCTGAAACGTGGCGACTGTGTCCACTATGCAACATTTCGCGGGGTATACCGCGTTTCCAATTTCTAAATATAACTCAATTTCTCCGTATGTGGGTATGGGTGTGCCCGTAACTCCTCTAAGTTGGCAGGATGGTGCCTTAAGTTCATATTTATAATTTGTACTCTCTAGTAATTCATCTACGCATTGTTTCTTAATTAACGTCGCGTGTGCTCCTGTATCTAGGAGAGCAGTTAAATCTTGGTTATCCGTACTACAATTTATTATTAAATCTAAGAGGTCCGCACCTATTATCCTGATGGGGAGTTTGTGTGCGTATCTGGGCTTACTACTGTAATTTAGGAGGGAGGAGGTTGAACTGCTGCCTCCAATGTAGGGTCTAAAAAAGGGCTCACATGGTCTTCTATGGGAGGACCTGGATCATATTCTACGGGAATATCATACGCTGGAGGGTGTTCTTGAAAACTGTTCTCTGGGGAAAATGATTCCTCCCCGGGTACTTCTACGTACCGAACTAGTTGACCTTGCTGGTTGTATTGGGGTTTATACATGGGGTAAGAGTGTGGGTGACCCTGTGGTCGTGATCTATTGGGTTGGTAGTTCGACTGAGGCTGGGAATGGACTGGTTTCTGGGGATTGGTTGACTTTTGGGATACGTTTTGGGGACGTGGTTGGTTTGGTTTCTGAAAGTGGGGTCTATACCCTGCAGGGGCTTTATCAGCACACTTTTGGCGATCGCCACGGCGATGACCATGTTCGTGACAGTGGGAGCAATACGAGGGGTAATTACATTGACTTATCATATGCCCGAAACTATCACAGTTAAAACACTGTGGAGGAGGGCGTGTATTCTGGGTTTGGGGGGCTTGTTTCTGGGGTGTTCCCTGTATTTGCCTTGGTTTATATTGTTGTTGTTGTTGCTGTTGTATTGGTGTTGTGGCTGCTGCTGAATATAATGTACGGGGGTTTCTCTACCCTTTCGGTAGTTTTGGTTTGCTAAATCGGGGTGATGTTCCCGTGTTTTGTTTATGGCTACACTGACAGGTTTGTCAACATTTAAAAACTCCTGAAACTTTTTTTTAGGTGCTCCGGGTAGGTTTTGGTAAATGGTTGTGGCTACTATTAGATTTCTTTGTTTCGAAGTAAAAGTTATGCCACATGCATTTTCTGCGGCCCGGAGGGCTTCTCCTACAAGTTTGTGTGTACGTGTAATAAAATTGTTTAAATCCTCGTGTTCCTCTTTCTTCCATTTAGCTTGGAAGACTGCTTCTAATGTGGCTAAGGGTTGTGCAAGGGTTATTTCTTTAAAAAATTCTAAAAGTTTTGTTTAAAATCGTCCCATGTTATAGCTTCGCTAATTGATGGGACGTAAGTGACTGTGTCATGGGCATTTCCCTCTTTAGGGTCAATAAATCTTTTTGCTTCTCTGATTTTTATATCATCATCGGTAATATTCTCGCGTAAGAAATGTTGCTCTAAAGACTCAACCCAAGGTCTTACGCGCGGTTCAACAAAACGATTATCTATGGTCCCCTTAAAAATTAAAACAGTATGAGGAAGATTTACTAATCTGCCTAAGTTAATGTATGCTGGGGCGGGGGTTTGAGACTGAGACATACTGACTTGTGTGTTTGGGAATATGTTTGAAGGGCGCGGGGTAGGTGGAAAAATGGGTGTAGGTAATTCTTCGATGTCAGAAAGCGCACCGTCTGAATCGCTCATATGTGAAGGTACTTATTAATGTTCTAATTAGGTCTGCTTGACCGATCTTAATTCATGGAATGATCACTTAAGGGGTTTTCCTAACTACACTATCTAAAAAAAAATAATGCACAACAATTTGCCTAACTCGGGGAAAATTTGAAAAGATTGCAAACAAAAATAAAAATGTAAACAAAATTTCACTCAAATGTACGTGATGGTATGGTAATACTATGTTTGGTACATTAAATAAAATTATACTATACTAACTAGAATAGTAAAAATAACTGAAAATAACTGTGACAATAAAAAGAGTGTATCACTGGTGTCTGAAGTGTTCACTGTGTTTTTTGTTAATTCTGGCTCAATACTAAATATTAATTGTTAATAATAATGACTTTTCAAATGTTTAGAAATTATTTTTTAAAAAAGGTTTTGTACTGAACAAGATTCCTACGGCGAAATCCTTTGAGGTGTGTCCTGAAGACGTGTCTGGCTGGCCACTTGTTCCTAGATGAAAAGTAGGCGTGAAGAACTTGGAGTCGTAACGCACCGGTTCAAGGGTGGATGTGACGAACTAGAAGTCGTGACACGCCGGTCAACTGGGTGTTGGTTCTGGTTCCAGAGTCTGGAAGACTGGAAGAATCCTGGAGTCGTGAAGATCCTGGTTAAAGGGTCGCCAGTTGTTAACCCCTCCGTCTATGGCCCTGGGGTGGTTCGGATCGACGGGGGTTCTGGTTAGGAGGCAAGCAACGGATGTGTGACTTGAAGTGGTTTTCTTCTATGTTACTCTCCGAGTTCTTCTATAGTGGCTCGGAGGACTCTGGTAGATTTGCAATCTAAATGCTGAAGGTTCCGGATTCTTCTTATAGCGTATCCGGAAAGTTTTCTAAGTTTTTCTGAAGAGAGCAAGGCTCGAAGGGGACAATAAAAAGTTTCTCCAACTGTAACTTTACTGCTAAAAGATACAGGTAGTGCTCAGCCTCTGAATTAGCTTCTGAATGCCAATGGAATAATTTTAATGGGTTTATATACCCAAAAACTGCTAACATTATTATTATTAAATGCTAAGAAGGCTGTATTATTTTTGCACAATATTTAAAAATAAGTAAATTTTTTAGCTGTGGTAAGGCTTGAACGAGTAAACAAAATATTTGAAGACGAAACCATATTTTTATCTTAAACCGCGACTTTTCAGATCTGATGTTATCATGATCTGCCAAGTTAACTAAAAGTGGAAATCGGACTATGCATCTTTACACTAAAATATGCATATGAGTGAAATTTTAAGGTTTAAGATGTACAATTTTAATGCTTAGGCAAGACATGATCTCATTGTTTATAACGAAAGAGAGTGTATACAAAATGTGAACATTGCAAAGCTTAAACAGGATTCCTTATTAAGCGAAATCTAAAAAAATGATTACGAGATTTTAAAAAACAACAGGTCACCAATTATTTAGCAAAGTAGAAAGCATCAAAAATTTTATCCAAACTCGCGTTGGGCGATTTTGGTCCTTATGTAAAAATGAATACACACACGTACATACATATGAGTATAGGCATTATATAAAGTTAAATATATAAGAATATACAGAATTATATAAATACATGAACCATATAACACATGAATTTTTAAAATGGATACTTTTTCTTACAATGGATACAGAGACTATATAAATGAATACAAGAATTACATGAAGGATAAGATAATATAGGAATATGGGAATTATTTATGGTTCATTTTTACATATATATATATATATGAAAATTATTTCACGAAAGTAACACGTGAAAAATATTTATGATGAATAAAACCACGAAGGAAAGGAAACACAGAATGGTGCTCAAGCGCTTTCGTCTAATGACATCCTCAGGAACACTGAAGTACATAAAGAGTTACAGCCTATATATAGGTTACAGAAAAAAAAAAAATATATATATATACAATAAACGGAGAAACAAAATTAAAGGATTGTGGGAGGGAGGGGCACACAAATTTATAAGGAAAAACCATCGATTTTTAGCACAAGATTAAATGAATTGTTTCCAACCAATGTTATAGATAAAAAATATATACAAATTTATACTGGAAATCTGCCCGGGTTTTAGCACTCTGCCCTTTTTTGTATATAAAAATTGAAAAATAAAAGTTATTAGGGTGGCATACAAGTTTACCAAAGATTTAGCGTTCTACCTTTCTTATCTAAATCTGTTCTGAAGGAATTCAAAACAACAGGATCGAGTTGAAAAAGACCTTTGCTTATGTTGAAGTTATTTGTAAGTTGGATAATGGCAGACTCAAGAATATTTCTATTAACAATGTTGCTAGAGTGAAATAAAACTGAAGCATTATTCCAATCAATACAGTGGGATAACTCTGACAAATGGACAAAAAGGGCACTGGACAACTGTCCCGTTCTAACGGAATATTGATGCTGTTTTATACGTGTGTGCAAATCCTTTCCCGTCTGACCTATGTAAAAGGAATCACATTGTTTACACCCAATTTTATAGATAATGCCTGAATTATTGGTAGGGCTATTTTTTATTATGATATTTTTCACAATATTGTTATATGAAAATACTACATTAATATCCAAAAGTTTAAGTACATTAGCAATGCCTAAAAAGCCCGGGAAAAATGGAAGTACTAAAATATTTTTTGACAAAGTACGAGTGTTATTATTGACACGATAGAAAGTTCGTTTTGCCTTGTTGAGACAAGATTCCATAAACGCAGATGGATAACACAGATCACTTCCAATACCGTTGATTTTTTCTAATTCGGCATCGATGTATTCCGGACTGGCGATCCTAAGGGCGCGGAGAAACATTGAAGAAAAAATAGCCTTCTTAGTGGGGGTGTCATGTCCCGAGTAAAAGTGTACGTAGGACAAATTGTTTTTTTTTTTCCGATAGATACTAAACTTAAAACATGGGCTTTCCCTATGTACACGCACATCCAAAAATGGGATTGAATTGTCTTGTTCCACTTCTAAAGTAAACTTAATGGAGGGGACTTGATCATTTAACTGAAGGAGGAAGTTATCCAGGTCACGATTCATGGGCCAGATACACAAAATATCGTCGACGTACCGCAACCAAGGGATGCCAAACCCCAGGATTCTCGGAATGTAAGTAATTTCGAAAAACTCCATATAAATATTGGAGAGGAGGGGCGACAAGGGGTTGCCCATGGCCATCCCAAAAACTTGTTGATAATACTCGTTATTGAAAGTGAATTTACAGTCTTTGATGCAAAGCTTAATAAGTTCCAAAACAATGTGTGAAGGTAGTGGCAGGTCATACTTATGTAATTCTTGGGAGAGAAAGTCAAGCATATCGTCAATCGGCACTTTTGTAAACAATGAACAAACGTCAAAACTGATCAATCTATCGTTAGTTTCAGTACGTGCATTATTCAATTTTTCAGTAAGATCCATGGAATTTTTTACATATGAATCAGAGATAGTTCCGAGAATGGGGGACAAGACTTTGACAAGCCATTTGGAGAGTTTATAAGTAATAGAGCCCACCGAGCTAATAATAGGGCGCAGAGGGTTGCCAGGTTTGTGGGTTTTAATAAGACCGTCAAGGTAGGGCAGAGAAGGTGAAGTGGACATGAAAAGCGGAATTAAGTCCTTATGATCTTTGAGAATGCGTTTCAAGCCACTATTAAATGATTTGATGGCGTCATCCTGCGGGTTCTTCCTAAGTTTGCTGTATGTGGCGGGGTCCTGGAGAAGCTCGTTCATCTTTCTGATGTAGTCCACTTTGTCCATAATAACTATGGTGTTAGCCTTGTCTGCTTTAGTAATATGGAGCTCCCCATCTTTTTTTAAATGTGAGAGGCTATTGCGAAAACGTTTAGGAAAGTTATTTTCGTAATTACTATTCGCCGCACTATAAACAAGGCCTTTAACTATGTTAAACAAATACTGAGGGAGATTACACTGTTTTTCAAAACAAGCGAGACTGTAACAAATTTGTAAAGCCGAAGGTTTTTTAACAATAAAAAAGACATACCATATCCAAGGGCACTTTTTGCATCGTCACTAATGTTTTTCGAAGAAAGGTTCAAAACACACTTTGAGCTTGCTTTTTTACTCCACTGAGTATTTCGAATGAGACTTTTAATTTTTCGATCCAAAATGTTACGAAGTGAAGAAGTTCTCCGACGCAACTCGTTGTAAATTTCATCAAACAAAGGTTGGATCCACAGTTGGGGAATAACGGTTACAAAATTATGTTTGGCGATGTTTAAATTTTTGAAGGCGGACCACTCATTTTGTCTGGTGACTTCAATATGTTTCTTTAAAATTAATCTGCTGAAGTTGTTGAACGGATGGTCGTCAATTTGTCTGAGGCGAATCGGAAGCAGGGATTTGGGAAGAACTTGCTCCTCTAGACAATTATTAAGAAACTTTCTTACTAATTGTCTAGAGGAGCAAGTTCTTCCCAAATCGGAAGCAGGGATTTGGGAAGAACTTGCTCCTCTAGACAATTAGTAAGAAACTTTCTTACTAATTGTCTAGAGGAGCAAGTTCTTCCCAAATCCCTGCTTCCGATTCGCCTCAGACAAATTGACGACCATCCGTTCAACAACTTCAGCAGATTAATTTTAAAGAAACATATTGAAGTCACCAGACAAAATGAGTGGTCCGCCTTCAAAAATTTAAACATCGCCAAACATAATTTTGTAACCGTTATTCCCCAACTGTGGATCCAACCTTTGTTTGATGAAATTTACAACGAGTTGCGTCGGAGAACTTCTTCACTTCGTAACATTTTGGATCGAAAAATTAAGTCTCATTCGAAATAGTCACTGGAGTAAAAAAGCAAGCTCAAAGACAATTCAATCCCATTTTTGGATGTGCGTGTACATAGGGAAAGCCCAGGTTTTAAGTTTAGTATCTATCGGAAAAAAACAAACAATTTGTCCTACGTACACTTTTACTCGGGACTTGACACCCCCACTAAGAAGGCCATTTTTTCTTCAATGTTTCTCCGCGCCCTTAGGATCGCCAGTCCGGAATACATCGATGCCGAATTAGAAAAAATCAACGGTATTGAAGTGATCTGTGTTATCCATCTGCGTTTATGGAATCTTGTCTCAACAAGGCAAAACGAACTTTCTATCGTGTCAATAATAACACTCGTACTTTGTCAAAAAATATTTTAGTACTTCCATTTTTCCCGGGCTTTTTAGGCATTGCTAATGTACTTAAACTTTTGGATATTAATGTAGTATTTTCATATAACAATATTGTGAAAAATATCATAATAAAAAATAGCCCTACCAATAATTCAGGCATTATCTATAAAATTGGTTGTAAACAATGTGATTCCTTTTACATAGGTCAGACGGGAAAGGATTTGCACACACGTATAAAACAGCATCAATATTCCGTTAGAAAAGGACAGTTGTCCAGTGCCCTTTTTGTCCATTTGTCAGAGTTATCCTACTGTATTGATTGGAATAATGCTTCAGTTTTATTTCACTCTAGCAACATTGTTAATAGAAATATTCTTAAGTCTGCCATCATCCAACTTACAAATAACTTCAACATAAGCAAGAGTCTTTTTCAACTCGATCCTGTTGTTTTGAATTCCTTCAGAACAGATTTAGATAAGAAAGGTAGAACGCTAAATCTTTGGTAAACTTGTATGCCACCCTAATAACTTTTATTTTTCAATTTTTATATACAAAAAAGGGCAGAGTGCTAAAACCAAGGCAGATTTCCAGTATAAATTTGTATATTTTTTTTTTATCTATAACATTGGTTGGAAACAATTCATTTAATCTTGTGCTAAAAATCGATAATTTTTCAATTTTTATATACAAAAAGAACAGAGTGCTAAAACCCGGGCAGATTTCCAGTATAAATTTCTATATTTTTTTTTATCTATAACATTGGTTGGAAGCAATTCATTTAATCTTGTGCTAAAAATCGATAGTTTTTCCTTATAAATTTGTGTGCCCCGCCCACAATCCTTTAATTTTGTTTCTCCGTTCATTTTATATATATATATATATATATTTTTTTTTTCTGTAAACTATATAAAGGCTGTAACTCTTTATGTACTTCAGTGTTCCTGAGGATGTCATTAGACGAAAGCGCTTGAGCACCATTCTGTGTTTCCTTTCCTTCGTGGTTTTATTCATCATATATATATATATGTGTATATATATATATATATACAGTATATATATATATATATATATATATATATATATATATATATATATATATATACATACAAATATATACACATATATACACACACACACAAACACATATATATATATATATATATATATATATACATATATATACATATATATATGTTTATATATACACATATATATATATATGTTAACCCCTCCGTCTATGGCCTGGGTTGGTTCGAAGTCGACTGTGGTTCTCGTTAGGTGGCAGCAACGGATGTGTTACTTGTAGTAGTTTTCTTCTATATTACTCTCCGAGTTCTTCTATAGTGGCTCGGAGGATTGAGGGAGGCTTACTAAATTCTCTGAAGATTCCCTGACCCTTCTTATAACTTATCATGGAAGTTTGATGACTAAGTTCTTCTGAAGAGAGCAAGGCTCGAAGGAGAAGATAAAGACTATCTTTTACTGTAATTTACTGCTAAAATGTACAGGTAGTACTCAGCCTCTGAATTGACTTCTGAATGAATATTGAAGATTTTTTCGGGGGTTTATATACCCCAAAACTGCTAACATCATTATTATTAAATGTTGAAAAGGCTGCATTATTTTTGCACAATATTTGAAAATAAAGTAAATCTTTTAGCTGTGGTAAGGTTTAAACGAATAAACAATATATTTGAAGATGAAGCCATGTTTTTATCTTAAACCGCGTATTTTCACATCTGATGCTATCATGATCTGCTATGTTAACTAAAAGTGGAAATTGAACTATGCATCTTTACACTAAAATATGCATATGAGTAAACATTAAACGTTTAAGATTTACAATTAAATCCTTAGGCAAGACATGACTTCATCTTTTATACGAAGAGAGAATGTATACAAAATATGAACATTGCAAAGCTTTAGCAGGATTCATTATTAAGCGAAATCTAAAAAAAATGATTAAGAGTTTTGAAAAAGAACAAGTCACCAATTATTTGGCAAAGTAGAAAGGAAAGTATTGATTACTTATAGTCCTCGATGATTTGATCCTAGAAAACTAGCCTAACCTAACAATTCCATAACTCCTAAACTGAATTGTTATACAAGAAAAATAATTTTCATAAAGCACAAAAAATGACACTAGACTTTAGATTTTAGACTTAATTAAACTGCTAAAGCTTTAAATCAAAGTTAAAAGCAAATAAATTTCCGAACTGAATACTTTCAATCAGGGCAAATTGGAGACTTCCTCACAAAGCGAAGGCTGAGAATAGCCTCCTAACAACCTAATCTAACCTACGACTTCCGCTACTAGAAGCTTCGTAGTTGGTTTATACAATTTCAGAAGAAAACGAAACAGTATATATACATATATTATGGATTTATAGACTCTTTTAGTAGAATACACAATTATTATGATCGAATATAAATTAATTATTTATTTTCGTTGATTTTGGTTGGTTTGTGGTCATGATTTAATAGGTTTTAATTGGTTTTTAATATATTTTCATAACAGTTATGCCGTTGGGAGTATATTTTAAGAATTTTTGAACCTACTGTCCAAATATTTTAGACATATGTCAATGAATGCACATTCAATTGTCCTTTAGATATACAGGGGTTGGACAAAATAATATGAACACCTTGATAAATGGCGGTTTTTATTCTTAATATGGAATTGGTCCTCCTTTAGCGGCAATAACAGCTGCAATGCGTCGGGGAATTGATTCATACAGCTTTTGGACAGTGGCTAGAGGAATCCTGAGCCATTCTTCGAGCAAACCCTGCTCCAGTTCCTCCAAAGACGCCGGCGGTGGGAATCGGCTTCTGACCTGCTGCTCCAACTGACACCACAGATGCTCGATAATGTTAAGATCCGGGATTGTGGAGGCCAATCCAAGCGTTCTACTTCACTAACATGCTCTTCAAACCAGTTTTTAACGACCCCAGCGGTGTGGATTGGTGCATTATCATCCTGGAAGACGGCGTCGCCATTGGGAAACAGCGTTTGGACCATGGGATGGACCTGGTCAGCCAATATTGCCAGATAGACCTGGGCGTTAACCCTACCATGCAGTACTACAGCTGGGCCAAGAGTATTCCACGATATTGCTGCCCAAACCATCACAGATCCGCCTCCATGCTTAACGGTTGGGGTCAAGCAGTCGGGGTCATAAGCATCTTTAGGCTGTCTCCAGACGTAAACTCGACCGGAACATGGAAATAGCGTAAAGGAGGATTCGTCGGAGTAGACTACATTCTTCCACCGGTCCATTGACCAATTCTTATGGTCATTACACCATTTTCTGCGCCGCTCAATGTTGATGTGCGAAAGGAAGGGTTTGGCAATTGCAGCCCTCCCATGGTATCCAGCTCCATGGAGCTCGCGACATACAGTTCTGGTCGATAACGGGCTTGCAAGATGCTGGTTAAGCTCTGCAGTCACTTTTGGAGCTGTGGTCTTATGGTTCTTTGTCACAATGCGCTTTAGCACCCGGCGGTCTCGATCACACAGCTTCTTCTTGCGTCCACTATTGCATTTGTCGGTGCTTGTCTTTCCATGGTTTTGGTATGCAGACATGACCATAGAGACAGTTCCTCTGGATACATTGAACATCTGAGCGGTTTTCGTCACCGATGCACCAGCCATCCGCGCTCCGACAAATTGTCCTCTTTGGAAGTCTGACAGGTCTTTCATAACTGCTAATTCATAATTCACTCAGATCTGTAAAAACAACGTAAGATATAACATGACGTATACACTCTCTGTTACGCATTTAAATAGGTTTGCCAGTCATTTGACCGTTTACTTTGTGTCTGAGCAGTCCGTAAAGATAACCGGTGAAATCGGCGGGTGTTCATATTATTTTGTCTAACCCCTGTATATGTCTGTGTTATATGTTGTTGGACTCGGTTGTCCTCCCTCCACCCCACCTTCCCCCAGTTGTGTTACCTTGACTATCACTGCGGCGTTGCCTCATGTACGGAGTTGCCTGTGAGGCGAGGAACATTACATATGCGGGCAACTGTACCGATCGCCGGTGGATCACCTGAAGATCAGGGCCCCCATGTATTTTTCTTTTTTGCTTTACAGTACCAAATATAATAATAAATTAAATTGAATGCCCGGTTAGGTCAACTGTACGCCCTTGGCGATTGGTTAGATTAAGTCGTGATATTTTCGTTAGTTTTAACGAAGATATCATTTGAATATTGAGGCTGGGGGCCCTGATCTTCAGCTGATCCTCACCGGTCTCTAATTTCATTTTCTCTAACAAATTCACATGAGACAATCGCTTCCTCTGTAAAAGCCAGTTTTTACACCACGTTCTCTTCTTTCATCTGCTTTCTCTTTTCTTTTTTACAGAACAAGTTAAAGCCACAATAGCCAGGATCACTTCTTCACGTCTATCCATGCTGTACTTCACATATAACTGACCACTGAACTGTAGTGTGTGGATGCAAAGGCGTAGTTCAGGTTTAATTGTGCAGTTTTGGCCTGCACATTTAAAAATGAGTGCAAAACTGAGCGTGTGTAGCTGGCCTTAGGATTAGCATTGTTTCGTTTCTAACCAATGTAAAATTATCATCGGGTGAGTTATTTCTACTCAATGGAAGTTTTCTGATAATTTCACTACCTGTGCATCAATATTTTGAACGTTATACTGAATTAGTTTGACGCTATCGTTTAATTTATCCAAGAAATTCGAAGTACTATTAAATTCACATCCCTTTAAATTATTCCCAATACTTAAAAACTTTTTGTTAATTATATTAAAATTAAGTTCACTTCCCTGTAAATTATTCTCAGCATCTAATACCTTTTTTGTTAATTACATTAAGAGTGGTTGGCAAGTCAACATTAACCTTTTTAATCACATTATCTTCAAATTTTGAATTAATTTCATTCATCAGATTCTTAAATAAGCCCTTCTTTAACTCCGAAAAATAATCAATATATAATTTTAAATTACAAAATTTACTAACATTATTTCCACTGTATGATTATCAATGTAAATATCCTGAGTAAATTCGAATGCGCGGAAATTACACACATGCTTCGTAAAAGGCATTTTTAAGAGAAGTAAAAATAAAAAATATTGTACAAATTATAGAGCTACTTCAGAATAATGGAAGATATTGACATGCTGGAGCGAGTCCAGGCGAGGGCCGCAAAGTTAATCCCTTCCATTAGGCATATGGGCTACAATTCGACTATCTAGGACGTTTTGGCGCCGACATTTTGGCGCTGGACGTTTTGGCGCCGCCGTTTGGGCGCGGAGCCGGTTTGGCGCCGCCGTTAATTAGTATTAAGTATTAAGTAGTAATACTTGGATATTAACCTGAAGTGCTGTCTCTCTTTTCAGATAAGTTGTGTTGTTGCCCTTAATAGTATAAATGTCTGAAAATATATCAAGTAAGAAAGGGAAACAGAAGTTTTCACATAATGGATATTTGTATGTGTTTGATAAATGTAGCAAGCGCGACCCTTCGTTACTTTTTTGGCGGTGCGAGCAAAAGAGTCAGTGTATTATAAGGTGTATATATAATATGGGTACTTTTCTGTTATCTGCCCTATTGACGATTGGTTAGGTTCAGTCATGATATTTTCGTTAAAACTAACAAAAATATCACAACTTAACCTAACCAATCGTCACTGCCCGGTTAGGTCAACTGTACGTCCTTGACGATTGGTTAGGTTAAGTCGTGATATTTTCGTTAGTTTTAACAAAAATTAACTAATTAACGGCGGCGCCAAACCGGCTCCGCGCCCAAACGGTGGCGCCCAAACGGCGGCGCCAAAACGTCGGCGCCAGAACGTCGGCGCCAAAACGTCCGATTCCGACAATTCGACGCTTACACGCCCTGAATTGTTTTCGTTTGAAACTCGGAGGCTGGGCGGTCAACTTATCGAGGTTTTCATGCTCTTACACGGGTTCGAC